>JAOYSI010004748.1:0-14060 GCA_025775065.1 Hiodon alosoides
CATTCCTGTTGTCGCACCATCATTGGTGGTTCCCCCCAGTTGGCTGGGTTCTGCCTTTGGTGGGGCGGGATGGGTTCTTACCACCTTCATGGCCATGTGTTGTTTCCGGCACTCACCCCCTTTGTCTGCTGCCATAGATATCTATAGCTGTGACCACTCACAAAGTTTAAAATTTTCAAATTACCTGATCATCCTATTTAAAAGGTAACCATTAACAATGCACTATCTCTCTCTTTCGAGCAATCACATATGGCATCCTGCCAGACTGCATCACTTCCACCACAGCAACCAGTGGACCATTAAACTGGACTCCAGCCATCTGGGCCCCCAACACTCTTCTCCGGATATTACAATATCTTTGAACTCCTCAACTGGAGAGCATCAAACATTATGGACATTAGATTGCTCCTAGTGCCGGCCAGCGGAGGATGGGCTCCCCCATTCAGACGGATTCCTCTCAAGGTTTCTTCCTGCCAGCCTAAGGAGTTTTTCCTTGCCACTGTTTCCACTGGCATGCTTTTTGGGGGTCAGGCTTGGGACATATTGTATTTCTCTGTATGTAAAGCGTCTTTGTGACATGGAAACATATGAAAAGCCCTTTATAAAAATAAATTGATTGATTGAATGACAACATATTATATGCCCTAGTATGCATATCGCAGACAGACTGAGTTTCAGAGCTTCCTAACACTACACTAACACCATGGGATTGAGTTCAATTAAAAACCCTCAGAATGACAGAATGACTCTAAAAAAACACAACAAACTGGTCTCTGCCTAGGTACATCCAATCAGGACTGCATTATCACTTGAAAATGCACAGGATGTAATACCGCAGGGTTAGGAGGTAAGAAACTTTCTGTTTTGTTACTGCATTCTTTCGGGTCTGTGTCCTCACAGGCTTCTAGATGTTAGATGTAAAGTTGATGACATCTGATAATTCAGCTCTTTACAGCACTTATTTGTGTTTACTCTAGCTTATGTGCTGCCCACCCAGGACTGCAGATGAGGGAACCAGAGGTTATTCACTGCTGCTTGGTGAGAGGAAGCGGAATGCAGTAGCCTTCTTCGTCGTGTCCAGCCCTCTGGAACAGTGTTGTGTCTCTGCTACAGCCAAGAGACAGGGTTGTGTGTCTTTGTGTGTCAGCCCACAATGCTATATTTTGTTTTGTTAGTTCCTCATTCTTCTCCCCTAGTGTAATCTGGGTGGGTCAGCTAGTTGGGATAGTCTGAAAGGGAGCAAGTGTCATACATGTGAGTGTGATTAAGGGGTAAATTTCATTTATGCACAATTATAATTCATTTTGTGATGATTTTTGGGACACAGTGTATGGGTGTGAAGAGACTAATCTTGGGCCATATATTGGTGAGCCCTCAGTAAGTGTTGCCAAGGGGAAAGAATGACAGGAAGGCGTGTTGTGGGCACATCTGTTGGCTCCTTGTTGGTGGTGGTTGCAGTGGTGGGTCTGGTGACTGTGGGTGGAGGTCATCAGGCATATACACAATTAAATGTATCCCCAGATATTTTTTAAATGAAAGGAAGCCTATTGGTCTTGCACTGAAACAAGAAGGACACAAGCCCTTACACCATGGATGGATGAGAAGCTCAATTTAGAAAACGATACATCTTTTTCCTCTCCTGTGTCCTAAATGACCTGATTGAATTAAGTGGATGTTTAACAAGAATCATTCAAATGTTTTACTTTTGGTTGTGTAAAAAAGTCAGTCAAGGTGGTAAATTGTTCTCAGGGCCACCTCTCCATTGTTAGGTATGAAGCCTTTAAATGTGTATCATTAACAGGTAAACAGGTAAAAATTTGGGGCGAAAACAACTCATTGATGTGAGAGGTCAAAGTAGAATGGCAAGAATTGTACAAGCTTGAATTGTACAAAATTGTACAAACAGGCAGCTTGCAGGACAACAGTGGTGTACTCTGAATGTACAATTGATACATGTCACGGATGGGCTATTGAAGTCAACGGCTACACCAGGTCCCACTTGTCTCAACAAGAAGTTACTCCAGTGGGCACACAATCACCAACACTGGAAAATTGAGGAGTGTAAAAGCATCCCTGTTGCGTCATGCCAATGGCAGAGTCAGGATTTGGCAAAAGCAGCATGAGTCCTTTGGGCTCATCCTGCCTGTCAATGGTACAGGCTGGTGGCATTGGTATAATGGTGTGGGAAATGTTTTCCTGGCACACATTTGGTCCCTTGAAACCAATTGAGAAATGTTTCAGAACCACAGTGTGTCTGAACATACAGGTGCATCCCTTCCGCAGTATAATGTCCAATCTGCAGCAACTGTGTAATGCCATCATGTCAGCCTGGACCAAAATCCCTGTGGAACGTTTCCGACACCTTGTAGAATCTATGGCTTGAAGAATTCAGGCTGTTTGGGAGGGAAATGGGGGAGGCAAACCTAGTGCTAGATGGTGTGCCTAATAAACTGGAGTCTGAGTGAACGTGTCATCTGTTTTTGCAATTCTATTTCTATTTATCTCTGTGAATGAAAGCATCTATATGCTGCACACTTCCATTACACTACCTAAACCGAGGGAGTTTACCCACTCAGATGCCCTGCTGTCTTTACAAAACATTTACTCACCATTGTGCTGTCACATAATACTCACCGGGGAATGTCTTATTTCAAAATTGTGTTAATTCAAAAAGTGTTCTCTTCATGGACTACCAGATATCCTTGTATTGCAGGATGAATGTAAAGAATGAAATCTGTAAGAAATATGTTCATCTTTGTGCCATTAATTTATTCCCATTAACAAAAATATTAAATTCTGTATTTGGGGATCATGGGTTTTATTATGTGCAGCCTTGGCTTTTTTCCAAGTCACATGTCAAAGAAAATGCAAGCATATTTCTCAAGCGGTGAAATAAAGCAGTACATTTTGAGTACTTGAGTCCGAGACATCACTTACTAATGTGATTATTCTGTAGAAGTCCAGTGTTGAGGGAGTTTCCTGGGTGACACTCAAGGTTACAAACCATAACTTCTTCATGTAAGTAGCTTAATTTTGGGGGTGTCCTTGAGCGAAGAGCCAGCTGGGGTGAGCGAAGAGCCAGCTGGGGCCACCTTGTTTAAATATGTATTCTGGGTTCTGGAGTAGTGAGTCTGGTTCCTTGGAGAGGGGGGTTTTGGCACACCAGGTCTATCAACTTCCTCTCTCTGCATTTTCAACCCAGTAGAAAGTTAACTGATATAATTCTAACACATAAAAATCCTAATTAAAACTATTATTTATATGATTTTGACTCCACAAAATATAACATTACAAATGCACGCAATTTCTTTCACATTGACATCAAAATGCCAAGATTGACTTGCTGATCACACAAAGCAATAGAAACTGGGTTGCTCTAATCAGGGAGCTGTAGACTTTGTGTCCAATTATAAATGTGGCCCTCTTATTTTTGTAAATCCCTGAGAGGGTGAAGGCACACAGTCAAAAGCAGAGCACCACCCGGCTGGCAGTGTCAGAAAGAAATTGACTAGGAACAGTCAAGTTTTCTATGAATGCATCCTTGTTGTTGCACAATGAATAGTTCCACGCTTGTAAGTATCAGTTAAGTAATGGGCAATGTTTAGACTCTCCACTAATGGAGGGCATGCTCTAAAATTTTCCAACATGCACTGTGTAGGAGGGCAGGTGAGCAGAGATAGGCGTGCAATATTGCCATGACGCCCTCGCAGATCACTTTTTGGGGAAATCGGCTGGCAATTAAATGCTTTTTGAATAGAAGAAGCATTGCAGAAAATTATTGAAAGCTGGGCTCAGCTGAATCCTTGCTCAGGAATTCCTTAAATTCCTTTCAACTCCACTAGGCTTGATCTAGTAAGGACAAAAACCTTTGCCATATTAATTAAGAATTAATTAATTAATTAATTAATTAATTAATTATCTATGCATGAAGCATTCTATGAACAATGTAAAACGAAAAACATAATAGACAAGCTCCCCAAATGCGCTGTAGGATCAGTGGCCCAACTTCAGCCAGTGGAACAGGCTGTGCAGCTCAGTGTCTTGACTACACAGCTTATTTCCAACACTCTCCAGAGATTAGAACCAAAGAAAACCAACGAGGAACTGCTTGATTGACTGTGTGGAGGTAGAAAATAAAATAACCTCCCCAGATGATACACTCTAAAATGAATTAATCCTATATGTTACATCCCAGAAAATTGGTAGAGTGGGAGCATAAAGCTCAAAAAGACAACATTGCAAGTATTGACCCAGCCATTGGGAATATACGAGTGATGAATTACATGCCAGATCCGAAAAACTGCCAAGTGATGATTAGCCGGTGACCTATAGAGGAACTATTACATTACAAGCTCTAGGAATCTTTTTGTGATTAGCACTGATGTGCGCACGTGATTTTTTCCACATGTAAATAAGATAATGCAGGATAAACATTTATATCCATAGAACATTTGAACCCACATAATATCCAAATATTACTACTGATGCTGCACATGTAACATTTCTCGTTTATAGTAGTTTTTTCCAAATATGTTCTCTAGTGATGAATTTATAAGTGGCTTTGGAAAGAAGTGTCTTTTATTGAATAGAAATAAAATATTATGCTATTGTCGAGACTTTGTAAAAGGCAGACTAGAACTCTGTTATGGTTTCTCTGCCACACACCATCACAAGTCACTTGAAGAATTAGCTGATTGAGATAAAAATTGTTTCTATATGGTTCATAGAGAAAGAATGAACATGCTTAAAATTTTTTTAGATTCTATATTTTCCCCAAACCCAGAGATAAATTACGATCCTCTTTTTACAATGTAAACCTCACAGATTAAACACACGAAGCACTTTGCCAGTGGTGGCCCACAGGTGAGTTGACCTGAAGGCCGGTACTTGTAACATTTGATACCATTGATACAGGTCGGATCAAATCGGTCCAAATGAATTATCGAACCACATGGCCATTTGAGCTTGCACACATAACATCATGTCCTCCGCATGACACAGGTGCCCATTTAGTCTGATATAATCTGGCTTGATTTGTCCTCTTAGTCCTCCAGCCTAAAAGATTGCAACTGCCAAGGGGATATGAGCTAACTTGATGAGTAAATCATCAAGCCCTCTCAGTTTTAGTCTGACTCAATTGGGTGTCTCAGGAGAGTTGTGAGTCTGGGAACACAGCCCTGTCCCCACTGCCAATCATCATGAGTTGACAACAGCTCGCCTCCCATTGATTCTTTGGTTTGGTAATTGACTGATCCCTTTACAGATGAATCAGCACTACAAAGCAGTTTTTTTCCTTCATTCGTCCTGGACACACAAACAAAAAACAGTGAGATACCATTTAATTTCTGTGTCACTGAAAGGGCTCCTGTGTGGCTACGTCAGTAAAGGCACTTGGCCAATTGTTGAGTTCTATGATTCAGATTAGCTGGATCCAATCTGAAACATGACATTTGTGGACATAATTTACAGAGTGCTATCAGAGCTAGGGTCCAGAAGAGGCGTGTTCTCAGCCGCTGATGAACATTGACCTCTGCCAATTTTCTGTTCCGTCAGGGTTACATGCCTATCTTCAGGTTACCGCTGAATCTCCTGTACAGAGCTGTGTGGCCAGCAGTTTCTTAAATGCTAATGACTACCAAAGTAATTGTTCACCACAGCCTTTAAGCAGCTAGTGCTGAGGGTTGTTGAAGGAGTCACCTGCCTTTCCTTGTCAGCCAGTAGTTGCTTGGGTTCATGCCAGTAGCCGAAACTTATTATATACTGTATACACATGTATCACTAAAAACAGCACCCTGATTATCAAACTTTACAGAGTTGTATTTAATAACTTTTGAGGATAAGAAATATACTTACAAAAAAATAAAACAATACTCAATATAATTTTATTAAATGCAATTTGCAGGTTGTCAAAGTTTTTCCCAGTCAATTTCAACCTGAGGCCTGACAGCCTTCTGTGCTCTTGGTGCAAGCTCTTCAGTTAGAAAGCAACATTTTCCCATATTCAACTGAAAAAAGAATTTCAATCACTACTGACTCCAGTCTTTTCAGCAGATGACCTCTCTCTCTCTCTCTCTCTCTCTCTCTCTCTCTCTCTCTCTCTCTCTCTCTCTCTCTCTCTCTCTCTCAATATGTATCCTGCATTGCGCCTCATTTTGAATGCCACAGAAAGCACTGTCTTCTCTTTCTACCCCAATAAACAATCACTCCTTCAGGGCTCTATGAGAACAGGAAGCCCAGGGAGAGAGAGAGAGAGAGAGAGAGAGAGAGAGAGAGAGAGAGAGAGAGAGAATGTGAGAGTGTGTTATGACTCTTATTCTTTCCCTTTCTTTTGTAAATGTAGGAGAAATTGGCAGAAGATTACAGCCCTGACTAAACTCCACCTCTCATTCTCAATCTCAGTGTTTTATCCAAATGACATGGCTGTGATGCCAAGACAGTCAATTTTGGTGACAAATGAAGTCTGAAGGGGTGTGGAATTTCTAAATTATCACATTTTTTGTACACTGAAATTTGATGATGTCAGCAATTATTGATATAGATTCTCTCTCATAGTATGAACATGTCCTAGTATGCAATTCCTTTTGTACTGCGATAGTTTGTTGCTTAAAGAAGCTGAATCCATGTAATCCTTAAAATTATAGTGACAAATCTGGTTAAAAACTGTAATGTAAGATTGAAATACAGCTGGGTCTTTTGTGGTTGAACTGTAAATGCTATGGTGACTCGTCCCACTGAGTCTATGGTAGTTTAGGTGTACCAAATATCCATTGCGAAAGTTAAATCTATCAAAAATATGCAGATGCTGTGTTCTGTTTTAATTTATTTTTTGCTCATGCATCTTCCCTTTAATGAAGAGATGCAATATATTACAAGACAGATGGTTCTGGAAGAGGAAATTAACTGGGTCAAACAAGTGCTTTGAACGACAATTCCCCTTCCAACCCACTGTACTTCCCTTGCCTGTCCATGCCCATTGGGATCCTAATCTAATATGGTAAAACAATAAAAGCTTACTGACAAGTTAAATGTTTTATGACTTACCTCTCTTCTTCCATCCAAGTAATAAAATTGGTTTCAATTAAAGCCTGTTTTTCACAAGGACAACGGCAGGGTGCTGAAGCCTTTGGTCTTTTTTATGTGCTACTTTTGGAGATCAACACTTTAGGTAATGCATATTTTAGTAGCATATGTCCAAGAAAGAAACATGCTTCCAGCATCTTTGCTGAAAAATTCTGTTCTTCTTCTATGCCCATTATTAATGAAAATGAGGAGATAAAATAACACACAGAAGATTTGGTTCACAAAATGAGAAATTGAGGCCTCATACAGATAAAAGGGTAGCCATCAGTTTTGATTTTCATTCACACACCTATTCATATTCCTATTCATGTTTTTAGATATAGATGAAGGTACAGATTTAACTGTAAATATTGTTATCTGGTTTTATAACGAGGAACTGAAGCTGAGGAACAGAAGTACGAGCTGGATGCAGAAGAGCAGGATCTTATTTTTCAGATAGACTTATAAAAAGCTCTTGTCTCAAAAAGTTTTAGTTAAACACCAATATTCAATTTCCTCTAAAATTTCAAATATTAAATCTAAATATTCAAGATAATTATATTATTGGTGATGATAACAGTTGCTATTAGTTATGCTTCTGCCTTTCACTTTTCACTGCCTCCAGTTTTGATTGTAAGCCAAACCATGCTTCCTCCTGACTACAATGATCCACTGACACAAAGTTCTTGGTAAGAAATCAACACCTTTACATAATGCTTTAACATTTAGTCAAATCTTTGTTTACCTCGCGATACGTTCTTGTTCCAGAAAACACAAAGAAAGCCCTCCAAGGCCAAGCTTGAATGTTCTGTCATTAGTGGAAAGGTCATCTAGGGTTCATCTGCTCCCAAAAACCACTCTAACAGCATCTTCACAATGGTTCAGGCGTTTGTGAGAGCAAACTGATCTTTGAGAGTAAATTTATTTAATCTTTTAGAAAAATAACTATTTTGATCAGAGCATTCAAAAAACCCTGATAGTTGTTTGATATGTAATATATTATCTAATGCACTCAAGAAGATGTCGTATTTAAAAAAATAATATTCTATGAATCAAATGACACTCGATGCTGCCATGTAAAGCCTCATCTATAGGAAATTATAGTTATTTTTATATCTCCATCTAAAGAAATGAAAGATTGGCCCATCTTACTCATACAGAGCTCTGATGTCTTATGCAACAGAGGATGTGTGCATTCTCCCGCCCACAATTTTTCAAGCTGTCTCCTTGATTCTACCACGACTTCTCATTCAACCACCATGTCCGAACCCTCAGACTCCCCGACGTAAGCAAACGCCCACTGAAAACCTTACATGGGCATGTCAGGAATGCTGCCATTCATTTCCTCTCTGCATCTCCCAGGCATGAGGGTCCACTCCAAGAGTCTGATCTGATTATAATTGTACCACTTCACAGAAATTGCTGAAAAGTGTGAAAAAAAAAAAATCAATTTTATCTTATTTGATCTATTAAGATGGGGCCCAAAATAGATAAGATCCAACCAGATTTATTTTTTTCTATATCACAATAGAAGTAAGGAATTTAATGATATCACAAGACTGACCACAAGGTGAGGTCTCTACATCTCAAAATCAGAGTATTTTTTCGCACTGCTGCTAAAATGAACACACATTTTACCAGGAACACAGAAAATATTTCCGCCAATGATAGAAAAGACAACTTTTTTAAATGTTTAATTCATTGACAATGCTTATCCAAAGACCCAGTGATTGGGTCAACTTGTGGATGGCACCATCCTCACTCCTGTCTATTTGTTACAGGTAAGTTAAAGTGGAGAAGTTTTGTTCAGTCAATCCAATTCTATCGAAATGAAATAAAAATCAGGTTCAGCCTTTAAGCTTTGCAACATAGCAGCAAGCAAAAAACGCTACATATAATAGTTCCAATGATGGGTTTTTCACTTTACTGATCTTTCATCTGATTTATGAGGATGTTTTTACCAGGTCATTAGCTGCCACTGACTATTATTATAATGATAACACTTCAGGCATTTTACAGTTCCTATTCACACTAGGTTTGAATCTCGTCTTATTGCCTTCTAAAATGTCAGTGAATAACCACAGAAGAAATTTTCAAGCCGCAACATGAATACGTTCAGTATAAACACTAATAATGTCCTTGGAGTTTGTGCTTATTTTATGAGGTAGAAGAGAAAGGGGGAGGGGCAAAGTTTGCCATAGTATTCCGCTTCTCTTACAGTTACGCAATCATTCCTTTTCAGACTTTGTAATCACCAATTATGCATCTTGGCTCATCAGTTTGAATCCTGTCAGAACACCTGGGGAGTGTCAAGAAGTATCATTGGTCTCCTCCAATCCAATTGCCTCTGAAGCAGCCATCTATTTTTGCACTCTGCCGGCCATACAACCCTAATAAGAGGTACATGCCTATAGGAAGATGGACACGTCTTGTCTGACTGGCCCTGGGTACTTATTCATTATCTTGTAAGGAAATTTGCATATGGAAATTAAGAGGTTATGTACAAAGGGGCTTTTTATGCCTAATGGCTGGAATAATATTTTTGCAAGAAATGTTGTGAATGTTTTTGTTGTTGGCTATTTTTATTGCCAGCCTGCAGTTACCCAGGAAGCCAACAGGAAATGCTGGTTAGTGATGAACCGAAAGAAGCCTTGAAGACGCTCTGCCGAGTGTGCCTTGCCACTGTGCTGTCCTGATCACAATTAACAAATGGCAAGATCTGGATTTAAATTTGCAAAACCCAGGTCACATTGACTCTACTTCACTCGGACAAGTGCCCTTTCTCAACCGAGCCACCCAAAACAAGGACCTTAACAAGGACCACCAGGAAGGTCTTAGAACAGATGGAAAAGGTTCACAGAATTTAGAAAAGTAACATGAAGCTCTATAAACAGATCTGAGAAGCTGGCCCAAAGCAGATATTGTTTAGGGGAGGTGAATACAGGATTCAAGCTAAATGTTCTTTAGTATTAGGAAAATAGCTAGCCACCAAATTCCATGCCACGTAGGTTACAGGTCCTGCGGACTCTGCTACTATACAGATTGCCAGTAAGGAAATGAACCAGATCCTGACTGACGTTTTACAGTTTTTTGAAAAACAAATGCATGCTACTAATATCGAAACATCGTCCCACATTAAAAATGTATAATCTAACATCATTCTCTCGGCTCCTGCTAAAGGAAAATAAATCAACACACCATCCTCTTTGACTTTAATCAAGAATTTTGTTGTAAGCTTTTTTCACATGTACAAATCCTACCTGACAAACAAAGGACTTTGCCTACTGAGGTCAGACACATTTTGAATTGTGTTCCAGAGAACACATATATCTCAAACTCAATTAGCACAATTAGCCCAGAACGATTCAGCTTCCCTCATTGCTGATCTAGCACTGACAAAAGACTCTGGGGTGTTTCTCCTCCGACACAGTAGCCTTTGTGATTATATTGGCACTCTTCATCAAGTAGGAATTTCATTACATTTGTCCTTCTTTAAAAAGGTGGTTGTTGCTCCCTGAAAATCACCATGAATATGTCTCTGCATCTCCACCAACAGTCTAAAACCAGGGGAGGAAGGAGACGCTAATACAAAATTTGTTGCTGTTTGGAGAATTACTTTAAAATTATTCATTTTTTGGGAGAATTGTATCACTTGAGGGACAAGAAAACAAGACAGAAATCTCAAGAAAACAATTGTGACAACTAATGAATCTCTAATTGAGAACTAATTGAGTTTTTGAAATTATATTTTAAAAATACCACCAGCTAATAGATGGTAAGATGCTCAAATATTCACTATAACGGATTTCTGTTGAGAAAAATCCCAGGTTTACCTGGTTCTGGCAGGCAAAGGTGAAAAAAACGAATGGTTTTATGAGAGTAAAAAAAAAAATACACTGTTATGAGAGTATTAGGTTAAATGGAGTGCAAACTGTAATAGGATTACACGAATGTATCTGATTTCATACAACACTTAACAGAGAGGTGATGCACTGCCGTGTAAAAATACCATGATGATGATTGGACTCGTCCTTCGATGTAATATCAAGGGACAACCAGACAGTTTTCCTGGATTTTTATGCAGGCATGGTTAAGTTTTTTTAAATGATTGTCTTTTCTTCAGCGAAAGTCTAGCCAGGGAAATGTGTAATTGCCTGATTGGCATCTAAATGTTTAAGCTGAGCATTTCCCTCTCTCAGCAGAATCAACACTGCTCATAAGCCCAATGACCTGATCCAGTCTAGTTTCCCCCTCAGCCCCCACCACACCACCCCTCCTTCCTATTGCCCTGTACATTGTCACCACAATTGACAATTTACTTCCTTTGTCTCTCTGACCACTGTGAAATCGACCTCCATACACACACACAAACACACACACACACACACACACACACACACACACACACACACACACACACACACACACACACACACGCACACACACACAAGGGGTTTCATCTCCAATGAATACATAAGGGGAACATGATCCAGAGAAATAAGTTGAGCCGTAGAAAGGGGAGATGTAGCCTCAAAGGTGATTTTCAGGTTTCTGCTTTACATCTGCCTTTTATTTCTTTTCAGTCTTCTAGGTACGTCACTCCTCAGCCTAGACAAAGAGTCAGGAAAACAGTCAATTTATTTGAGTTGGAAGAATCCTCCCAATTCCACTATTAAAATGAGTCGCAATGATCCCAGACAAAGAGTGTGTTTAATTAATCCCACACATAATCTACAGACAATTGAATTTGAACATTTTTCTGTGGGTAAAAAGAAAACTTTGTGTAATGAAATTATTATTGTGTGTGGAGAGATTAAACATTTTTTTATGTATTATAGCTGTGCAGGATATTATTACAGGATAGTTAAAATATTATGTTTTTAAGACAAACAGCATTGAGCAGGGACAACCTGGCATGGGGGAAGTGAGAAAAATACTAATAACACAGTAGCAGGGAAAGAGAAAAACCATTGTTGTTTAATGACTATATCCACATCAACAGTCACGCTGGTTTTCAGTACAGTATGAAAGGTCATGGTGCTAAGACTGTGCCAAGGTCCCCCTTAGCCTGTTTACATGCCCATTTGTAAGGTAAGATTTGTCTGAATCCTTTTATCAAAACTCACTAGAAACGAACATTTAAAAGCAGTTTTCCAAAACAATTATTCTTGTGGGGGTTCTCCTAGTTAAATGTGTCTGCCCCAATGTCAGATTAATTCCTAGTGTCCTGCTACCATGTATACTGCAATTAATTTCCTGAGATAGCACATTGCCTTGTGACACATTCTTTACAGATGAGTTCCATGCCCAGATCCATTCTTTGACTGCTGCGGCCATCACATTCGGGTTGAACGTTTCCTTAGAAACCAAATTCGGCAAAATCTCTCCTTTATTTTACAACCACCAGAATTCCAAACCCTCTACTCTGCTTGTCAGGTCCAAGAACCCGAAAAACAAACAGGGAACAAGTAGGAACATTCTCAGCAAACTGCACCAGAAGTAATGGAGCCGTGCTTTCACACTGCACTTAATAATGACAGCCAGGTCTATGTCACTACCTGCTTCCTCCAACATGCCTCCCAGCAAATTACGCTCTGCTGTGGAGCTTGAACCTATCGCCTCCACAATGGCCGCTCTTTGTGTATGCACACGTGTTTGTAGACCATCTTGGGGGGAAGATCATTCTGGGAAATCCACATCACCTTATATACATATATAACATGTATATGCATGAAGAAACTAAATGACAAACCAAAATAGGTGCTGTGCACTCAACTTACTAACAGCTGCCAGCTTGTTAATAGCACTGCCTGGGAGCTCTGCCACATTCTAAGCTTCCATCACATTCACTGAACCATCCACCTTTTGGTGGAAATTTATGGAGATAAAATCACGGTAGGAATGATCTGTTATGACTATAAGACACATGAGATAACTTCAATGTCTAGGGAAGCCACCCATCGTGACTGACTCATCGGGATCTCCTTGATTGATAATGCAGTGAAACTGCACTTGTGACAGCCCATGTCTCCAACTCACTTCAGGTTCCACTGTTTTTTTTACCCAGCTGTTCACTAAAATTAAGTTGAAGCTCAGCAGTTAGACGTTCAGTCTTTCCTGTTCATTTAAGCATTGAATTAGGGTGGTCTGAGGCTTATGGTGCCTACACAAATAACAATCGCAAAACATCATCCCAATGACTCCCGAATGGCTGACTGTGACACAGAAGTTTCCCCAGGATGTTTTTAGAACACTTCCACGACATGTGCCAACACCATATTGATTAGGCTGTCGGAAACTGTGGGAGAGATAGGAGTATAAATCAGGTAAAGGCTCGAAGTCTTGGCGGTTTTGGAGGTTTGGCGTATCGCCACTGCAGGTCCTTCATAAATAATGCGATTCTATTCCATTTTAATTGGCAAATGAGATACAAGGTTGCACTAGGAGCGGTTAATGTGTAGATTGGAGGGAAGGTGGTGTAATAGAAAATGGGCTCAGAGGAAGTCAATCATAGGAATCCCTGTGTAAAAACTCATAATTAGTTTTAAGAATAACACAAGAGCACATAATGCACAGGGAAATAAAATGAGCTAATCTACCCAGTGATCACAACCCTATGCCAGCCGGTGCAACCCACATTGTCCTTGTGCTGGCAGAGTCTCCTCAGGGACTAAGCGCCCACCCCTCTCCCTGTAGTCATCTGCTTCTGTACTTTCGTCTTACAACCATAAGCCCAGTCTGTCAGAGAGTTCTGCATGAAAGAGGGATGCAGGTGACTCACTCTGGGTCTGTTCGTTAACCCCTCAAAAAACACATTACTCATCCTTCCTGAATGCTGCAGCCTTCATGAACGTTTTCATGTGCAAATGTAGTACGATGTTACAAAGGTACTGACAAATTGTAATGAGTATATGATGCCAAGTGTTTGCGTGTAAACAATCAGCCTTCAGTGAAATCCTCAGTCACAAAGCTGGATCCAACTGTGGCCTGGAGATTTTAAA
>JAOYSI010004749.1:0-22320 GCA_025775065.1 Hiodon alosoides
TATATAAACCCCTCATCCTTGGGCCTGGATATTCACTTTACTCTAGCCATATAATTAATTTTTTTTGTTTGTTTGAAAAACAAGACTCAGTGGTAGCAAGGAACTAGAAAGGTTGAGGGAGGCACTTAATGTAGGCGGACAGCTGCTCAAAGTTGGGGTACAAAGCACTTCACAAAAGGCAAGGCAAAAAGAAAGAAGGACGGACAAATGGATTGCATTTCCTGTGAGTCCGGCGAATCCAGCCGGCAGAGCCCTCATTGGGAAGCGCGTCCCTGATTCATGTGGCCTGAGTGCACTTGGTGGGATAATGCGCAGGTACGCAGCTGCTCTCGGGTGGCCCGTGCGGACTGAGTCACCAGCCCTTTCCACATGCAGGCTCTCTCCGGCGCTGACAGGGCCCCAGCTCTTCAGCCACGGATGTGCCGCTGCTCAAAATATGGGCAAATGTGGCTTGTCCCGTGATGCCTGCATTGAGTCGCCAATTGTTTGTGTTGAAAATATATTTAGAATCATTAGGCACTTAGTTAAGTATTTTACAATTGTGGATCCACAGGTTTTAACCGCAGTTAAAGCTTTCATTTTTTATGTGGTTATAGGAATTTTGTGTGTGTTTTTTTCCCCCCTTGTTCTTCCCCATTTGAGCTGTGTTTCCCCTCGAGAAATGAGACTACTTATGAGCAATGCATGAAGGACATTTTCTGAAACCATGCTTACCCCCACGCCCTCCACAGTCTATGCAGTGTCTCATGACGGCTCCTGTGCAAACCGCTCCCTAACCCAGGGAGGCCCACCTTGATGTTTACTACTTTAACCATTGCTAAATATCATCAGCTTCTGTCCTATTTTCAGGGAGTCAGTGCATTTTATTTTCTCGTATAACGCTTGCTTCTGTCACCAGTGAGTTTCTGATCTGATCCTTATCATGTTGCTTGAAGTGTAAGCTTGACTTTCATACAGCCTTTTAGCATGGAATAAAGAATGATAATAATAATACACAATTCTTCCATGCTTTATATTAAAACCTTTATAGTTTGATTCCAGATAGGCAATATTAATGTGTTTGAAATGCAGGGTCAATTTGATTATTTGATTTACATTTTAAAATACTTTGTCTGAATTGCATGAAAACTGCATTGTATAGTTTGTATTGATTTACTTGTATTCAACATTTTCAACTGTAAAAATATAATAATAACCATCTATTTATCCATATTCTTGACACTACAAAGACCAATGATATCTATTATCTTCCATGCTTGAAGGTGTAAAAAAAAAAAAAATCCATGACCTTGCTGACCTTCAAGCTGGGGAAGCTAAAACAAAACAAACACGGTTTTGGTTGTGATCATAATAAGTCAACATAATTCAGGCTCCGAAGCCCAAACTTTGTTGCCTAAATAAATAGCGGAGAAAAGGTGTCCCTTTGAGATCAAACAAGCACATTTAAGTGATTCTACTGATGTGCATATCAGACATCCCATATCTGAGACGACCCACCTTAAGACAATAAAGTTGAAAGTTGCAGGGCTTAATGTAGTCTCAAGATTTTTATATGAATGAACATCTAGATGTCTGTATTTTTTTTAATTAACTTTAAAAATATATTATATTGTACTTTGTGGGTTCAAAACAAGGCCGCAATCTGCATCTGAAATTTCTTTGAAGGATACGATTCATTATTTAATTTTCTGAACCTTTATAATAATTTCTTTAAATGACCTCACTTGTTCTCATAATATGATGTTAATTGACCCTGAGAGCAAAAAGCTAATTTGAGGATTTAAATATATATCTTTAAATCATTGATGGCAAGTATTCATAATTTCCTAAGAAATACTGTATGTGTCTTTAATACAGTAATGTTTCAAAAATTTCCCAGTTTACAAAGTTTATTTTTTTTGTTCTCATCACTTTATCTTACATAACATTGTAGCAAAGATAAATCTGTTGTTTCATAAACACTGGCATTGTTTAGTTTGTTTGTTGTTTGACTCTCTATATGAATCTGTGAGACATCCTAAATGTTAGATGAGAAGTCGGGCCTTTGAGGAAATGGGAATCATGATCAAAAACAGTCAAGTCCCCATACCTGTTTTACCACGTGCCACACAGAACCGCATGGGCGTCAGCACTTTTTGAATCCAGTTCACAAAGCACTCACTCAGTAGAAAAGGGCTACTGCTCAGATAAGTATCTGCCGTAACTGTTCCCTGCCACTGGTGTATGCCGTTAACCACTGGCAGTCCTTTGAGTGCCTGTGAGTATGAAACCCTCGTCATGGAGCTCTGGGTGTACTTTCCTAGTTTTAGTGACACGTAGCTCACAAGTTGATCTCTTCCCTGTCTTTTCTGGTCCCCTTAAAACGATGGTAATCTTTAACTGTGTGTCACCACAGGAAACAAATACTTAAAAACAATATAATTTGTCAGTTGTAACATTGTAAACAGCCTCCATGTTACATGGCCATTGTTTTACACTCTTTTTTAAATGTGGGGAGCTATGGTTTCATTTTATGGTCAATGCACCCATTTTAATATGTTTATTATAATTAGATAACCTTATTTGCCAGTTGTATGAATTTCCATATCAGCTTCTAATTTAATTGAATTCAATCTTCAAATATGTTCTCTTGAAACGGGCTTTAGTCAGTTTGTTGAGCAAATGTGACAGGAACCAGCTGTACAGGGCTTGACCGTTTTATGTTGCCCGTGTCTGTTTATGGTGCTCATCAAATTTCAAAGGGAAGAATTGGGGTGTGTTGCTTGAACATAGCGGTAATCAACACGTAGTTTGTTCTAAATACTTTCCCCTCTGTTTGTGTGGTGTTTTAGCTTGTTGACTTTTTCCCCCTCATTACACATGTGGTCCAAACACTTCCAGAAGGGGTCAAAGACTCTTAGAACCACATTAGCCTTCTTGCATCCCACTGAGAAGAAAAATATTTTTTGAATCCAAAAAGTACTTTTTTTTACTTTTTTACTTGGGATGTTTTTCATGTTTGCTATACTGCTGTAGCACTTCATCAACTTCAGGTTGTATTGTGTACTTTAATAAAATAAAAATGTATTTTTCAGTGTGCAGGTTATGATGTGAAATGCATATCCCGTATGGTACAGAATTCTTAGAATCATAATCAAAGAATTTGGAAGTGATTGATCTCTTTGCAATCACAAAAATGACATGGAGACTGACTAAAATAATCACTCAAATTTTAAGTGTTGTATAGCTGTCTTCGTTTTAGAAAGAAAATAATACTCATCGGAACTGAAATGCCCAATGATTTATTATCAGTGCATGTTTTAGAATATTCTGTAAACAGGCACGCTGACATTTTGTGATGATTTTCTTTACTGAGAATTGGTCTAAAAGTATGATATAATCTTTAATAAGCAGGACTTTTGTACATCCCTCTGGATAAGTGCTTCTCTTAAATGCTTAAAATTTCAAATGTAATGTAAATGTAATAAGCCCTTGCAGAACGGTGCAGAGCAAGCCATGTGATCCTGCATATGAACAGTAGAGGAACCAGTGAGCTTCATTGGAACCACACTAGTGTTCTGCAGTTGAAAGCTCCAAATAAAGCTGACTGCATACATCGAAACTGGAAGACGGCAGGTTTCTCTAGTCCACCTGATACCGGATCCTTTGTAGTTGAATCAGGCTGATGGATCTGAATGGCCCCTATACCTGGATCACATGCATCAGAAACTGTTTTCATCATTGCCCTATCCCATTTTCTTCTTTTTTTTAATGCTTTAAACTTCAGAATATCCTGTATCTTTCAGGATCTTTCCATCTTAAATGGATTAATTACAAAACATTTGTTTGTTTCCCCCGTTTTGTGCTGATGGAAGGCATCAGAGGACTTAATCAGTGGATATCTTTTTTATGTCCAAATTGTGTTCCTCTTCAATAGTCATATGGCTGTAATACGATCATGTTTCAAATGATCCCCTCCCCATTAATGGCTGATTTTGCCTGTAAAGTAACTCAGGGATGATCCAAAACAGAAGCAGGGGGGCAAGAGAGAAAGAGGGAGAGAAATTAAATAAGCGTGATGGAATTCACAGCGCAAAGCAGCTGGCAGATTGCTTATCGAGAGCAATGCACAATATCCTGACTGTAAGATTTTTATCGGAGTGGCTAAACCAGCAGCTTCTTGCCTTTTTTTAGGAGACAAGAAGACAGTACATTTTTTTGGCCCTCACTTCCCTGCTCAGATAAGAACTCTCACGGAAAGTTGTCCTCTCTGTGCTTATCTACCATGAGCAACACATAGGATCAATGCATGATCCCGTTTTTCTGGGCGAGGGACCCAGGAATAGTACATCCTGAGCAACTGAGGGCACACCTGTGGAGTGTTATGGGAAGTAAGCCATATTTCAGTGGGGTGTACAGATCCCGGGGAGGCGGTGGGCGGCACAGTACTCATGTAATGACGCTTAACTGGTTTGATGAACACACCCCCAGCCACAAAAAAAAGCATAACAAGCAAAGAAAGTATGGACCTGCTAAATAAACGCATAGATGTGTTGCACAGGACAATTTTCCTCTGGAATGTTTGTGGCATGTTAATTAGCTTAGTGCACTAAGTGCACTAAATGTTTTATTTCCACAACACCATAGTAGAGGTGCGGCAATGTCAGTTGAGGCAGCAGGTAACTTGATGTTTGGAACTGTCAGCAGTAAAGTGAATTACAAGTATGGGGAGTAATGGCAACTTGAGCAAGGGGTAGCTGCAAAAAAAGCAGCTTGTGACATAGACAATTGTATTTTTCATACTCTAATAAAACTCCTGGAAAACATCTGGTCCAGAAAAAGGAAAGGTTTCCATTGAATTAACATTTAATAGTGGATTTAGTAAGCTATATTTGCCAGAATCACAAGGAGGGGGAACAGACACATTCTGAGATGTTGACTGTCCGGTTATGTCTGCACAGAATACAGCCCTGAGAAAACAGCTCAGTGAAACGCTCAAGGATCAAATCTCCAACAGATACATGTGGTGGTGCCCTGCAAATCAGTGGGAGGAGGTTCAGAACAGTTCACAGAAGATTTTTGTCCTTGCCAAGCTTCATAGCCATGCATAAACTGCTGAGTAAAAACTGTTTAACTGTTGAAGAGACCATTCAGTCTTGGTGGAGGGTCTGCTTTTGTAGATTAGCAGAGAAGAGATAACTTGCACGAACTCTGATGGCTTCCAGCTAAAGCTGGTTGAGGTCACTGGAGGACGAACAAACAAAGCTGAAGCAATGCATCAGAGCCATAGACTGTGCAGGCCAACTAGAAGTGGGGGTTTGAAGTTCTTGATGTGGAACATGGCAGCGAAGCAATAGATCCCCTGCCCTATTACGAAGGGGAAGGCTGGGGGGTTGAAGGAACCATATCTGCACCAAACTTCTTACAGTTCTTCCGACTACAGAGACAATAAATAGAATGTCTGTTTCTTTACGGTTGCCCAATGGAAGAAGATGATACATCACCACTATTAGGAAATGAACGTTGGGAGGGATGAGAGTTCAGTGAAACCTGCCCCTTCTGTCTCAGTAATAAAGAGAAAAGTTTAAATCTTTGTTTTATTGTAAAATTGTAAAATTTGTTGCATGGAGGTATTGCATGTGTATAGAGGGTAAAAGAGAGAAGGACAATGGTAGTGGGCACAGGACAACAAGAGAAAAATATGGTCTGTCATGTGACACAATGCAGGAGGACAAGGCAGCTTCAGGGATCTTGCCTGTCTGCAGTCAGGAAGAATAACCTGTTGCTGTCAGGTTAGGGAAAGATGAAGCTGGCAAATTAAATGATCTTCAGAAGCCTGAAACTCTGGATTCAATGTGGTTTTAATTTTGGTTTGACGACGGTGATATGACTTTAGTTAGTGCTTTTGTCAAACTTGTCATTGCTGTTGTTGTTGATGAGTTGTCGATAAAATGTCCACAGTATCCATGGTACTACTGCCTGCAACTCTGCCTGCCTACTACTGAGACTGAACTCTGACTGCTTGCTACCCTGAGACTCACCCCATGTGCATGACCAGTGTTGGCTGCGCTATGCACTGACTTATTATTGTAACCACTGAGCTGTACATACATTGACGGCAGATTTTCTGATATATGGACCCGATACAACTGCATCCACTCAAACTAGTACATCCTGTTGTAGAGGTACTTCAGCACTATTTCCAGAGAAATGCAGCAGATTCCCAGAGCACAGATATGAAAGTTTATTTTGAATGCAGTTGATGCCGAACTGTTCAGGTTAGACTCGTTGAAAGCCTTTCATCTCTCTTCCTAACCGTATGACTCCCCCGTTCACACAATGGCATAGGCGATTGGCACGTAGGCACTGCTTGCGCGGGACATGGGCCAGCCTAAGCCTTTATCATGCTGGTAGCTTTGATAAAGTATCAGCTTCTCCACATCATCCAAACAAAAAAAAACTAGTTTGAGGGTGCATCACCGATGTCTGGAGATTTAGAAACGCAACTGTATACAGTCTCTGAAGACATAAACTAGCAGGGACACACAAGGGATGGGTCTCTTTTGGAACTGGGAGAATAGTAACTTAATTTGCCATTGTGCTCCAGAAGAGCACAATCCTTATTTTGGCATTGAGCGACTCATCTGGCATTGAGCGTCAAAAGACTGGGAGTGTTTTGACAGTTTTCAGGTTGGCTTGCTGACTTGCTGGAATGAAGCCAGTTCCTGTCTGTGGACAACGCTCTGACAAATCTGACTCCAGACAGTAGTGGTAACCTGTTTGATTAATCAGCTTCTCTGGAGCATGTCTGACTGTGCATTGTGCAATGGAGAGACAAGGTCTCTCTCTTTCACTAAGACCTGGAGCTCATTTTCCGTTTACATATTTGTAGTATTTGTTTTCTGTGTCACTTATCTGCCCCCCCCCCCCACCTTTTCAATCTAAGACTTTTCCAGTAGATCTAAATCCTGGAGATTTAAACATGAGCGTGGTAATTCATTCTGAACGTCTTACAAAAAATATTATGAAAGCATTTTGTTTCATTTTTATTCAAGCAAATAAGTATTCCTTAAATGTTCCTTGAAAGTACATGACTGGGTCCATCATACTGTAGTGGTTTAGCATTTAAATTTTTTATTTCTACAAAAGATTTTGCTGTTTTTACGGTACTATGTAACAGCCTTTAGATTACCTCGGCAGACAATACAAAACACCCCTACATTGTTGTCATCAAATCGGATTCCTTGTTCAGTAATATGTGCGATAGCTAGTGATCCTCTTATCTTGTACTTATATCACAAGACTATTTTCAGGAGGTGACTCCTACCAACTTCCAATGCTGAAGGTGCGAGAAATATGTAAGTGCTGCTCAACCAATGCAGTAATTCTTATGTTCTGATGGATCTGTTGTAAGTACACACCTTTTAAAAATTTCTGTCACTCATAGAGTGCTTATTACAATTTCTCCATGCCTTCATGCTTGCTAATAGTAGTCAGCCAGGTAAATTTATTTCCTATACAACAAAGTATGGGACATTTTGGACATTTTCCCTGGAATGTTCTTCAGAAACATAGCAAAATGTACCTGAAAATAGGACTAAAAACTATCTAGAATTTGGCAAAGTGGATACAATTGAAATTGCATTGGTTTGGTCAGGCAATTCTAGTTTGCTCTTGTATATAGATGGTGAATGTATTTTCTAAAATGCATAAGAAAAATATATTTAAATTCCCCAAAGCATTTTAAGAAGGGCTGTTTGTGCAGAACATAAAAAAGGGTCCACGTGACATTTATGCATGACAGAGAAAATTATAGGTTATTCTAACTGGTTTCTCAAAGCTTAAACGATTCACGCTGCAGAAAGAAAAGCAGTAAATTATTTCAGTAAGGAAACCGATTCAAATCTTTATTTTCACTTTACACTAAGCATTGCTGGTGCCTGAGATGTTCTGTGTGCATTGTCTGCAGGCTGATGCATGCAACATGCCTACAGAAAATCTGGTTTGAGTGTCTGCCATCAGAGGGTTAAGTGTTGATGAGAACTTGTAGGTGCATTTGCTTGTTGGTGTTGGATTACCTAGTTCAAATTTTGGTGGCAATTTAAAGTTTCCACACTCCGTTAGGACAACATAATGGTCTTAGATCAGCCAAGCATGCACAATTCTGCAAAATTCTGCTGAAATATATCCTTTAAATGTTGTGCAGTATGATTACCCAAAAGGAGGAAAAACATCACATAAGGCACATAATTTGTTAGTCACGGAGCATTAAGCAAAACAGACAGGTTTTTCTGCACACAGATACAAGGATATAAAAAGCTTTCTATTTTATTTTAGTCGCAAATGGAAGTAATTGAGAGGAGACGTAAGATGAAAAAAAGTATAGACGACTGATTGATTTTATTCGGTTACAAATAGCTATAACCTGGCGATTGTTTTTGTTTTCATTACTTACAGAATTATTGCTGGAGCCTGTTTTGAAGCAACTGCTTCAGAAACAGGTTTGGATGCAACAGACTGCTGTCACCTCTCACCAGATGTTCCTATTATGGTTTTGCTATGTATTATATTGCCAGCGTATGATGCATGGATTGAGAGAAGCTATCTTCAGATAAACACAGACCCGTTGTGAATTGAATCTTACAAAAGACAGGTGATCTGAACCGGTTGTCTCTAGTGCACCTTCCTGTCTTCTTTTGTCTGCCCGTTGTCCTCCATCTCACCTCTTCAGTTCTAAAGAATACACACTAATATGATACTGCTCCTGCAGAAACTAAAGTTAGCAAAAAACACTACATGCCAAATATCTCTCCTTATAAAACTGCTCTCTTTCCCCCATTGAGATGTGCTCATTTCCTAATAAAAACTGAAGCCTACAAAGCACAGGGTCAGTGGCCTCAGTACATCCATTAGCGCTCCATTTTGCTGCACAGACAAAACAGAACTAATGTACTTTGCTCTTTCGATGAACCAGGAAGCCTGACTAAAGATGGCTGAATAGGGGCTAAGAGTGGCGTTAAGAACAATGTGGCATGTCAGCTTGAAAAAAGTCCTTTAGCATAGCTCTGGCACACCTGCTTTCCTTCTCATTTTACTCAAAATACACCTCGACCCTGGAGCTGACAGTTTTAAGGGTTGACTTTTCATGCAAGGGTCACATTGGAATCGACACCTGTGCTCGGGGTGGAGACATCGACAGCACATTGACTTCCTAAACCAGTTACAAGGATGAAGCATTCGCAAGTCACTTGAGGTTATTACAAATGAATAACCATATGACTACTTTAAAGCATCAAAAAGTGTTGAGACAATGTGAAAACCTTTCACCCGGGGCGACAGGTAATGGCCCTGATTAAGAATATACAGGGACTAGGTGTATTGTGCATGTTGGTGTAGCATATTGGTGATTCAGTATTTTTTAACAAACCCTTATTGAATAAATAGCTATAGGAGAAGTAACACTAAACATAAAAAAATGAAATGTTTGTATTTGTTCTCTTGGCAAATAGTTTTATCCCATCATAGTTAATAGGTTTGTTAACACTTCACAGGTTTCAGCTTTTAGTGACCAAAAAAGGTTATTGGATAGTTATAATTTAGAGGACAGCCCTAAAAGAAGAGCATCACAATGACCACACAAATGGAGAATGTTTTTGATGGAGCAAGAAAGAGGTCACACAGTCTCTGCTTGGGAAATGCTCAACAGACAAAAATACTACACCTTACTTTAGGCTAGGCTGCAAGGATGACAATTATTGGTGACTCCACTGTCTGCACCTGTTCCTAAACAGCATTGATTTGATTTGATTTTCTCTTGGTGTCGTTTCAGAATAGTTTCTAGCTAACGACTTCTGCTAGCAGTATAATCAATATAACTTACTTAACACGGTTCTCGATAAAACTTAAACGGTAGTACCAAGAAAAAACAGTACCAAGAGTGAACAAACAACACACAATTTTGATACTTATTTCATGTTGTGCCTGTAGAACCAATATGCTGTCAATTGGTGGAAAGGGCCAAAGGTAGTATTTACATTTGGCTGGCCCAAATCAAGCCTGATTTGAGTACCAAATTATTCAAACAACTTACACTAATTACCCCTTTGATTGAGCTGAATTTACTGGGGAAGTGGAGGCAATACTTTTTTCACGCCAGAAGATTAGTTGTTTGACTATCTTTTTGCACAACAAACTAATGTAAAAAACACCAAACTGTTGCATATTTTTTTCTCTGTAACTCCCTCTAAATACTACTAAAATAAGCAAAAAGATCTGACGAAATCCAATGTGATTAATGCGTTAAAAAGCAGAAAGGGGGCTAATACTTTTTCACAATACAGTATATTATGCATAGGTTCATGTTCCGCTTATGTGACGATAATATAGTGAAGTTTTTATAAGTGGGCTTCTGTCATTTTTCTGCAGCAATATGCTCAATTTTTTATTTCATCCCTGCGAAAGGGAGGACCCTTCATAGTGGTTACTGTGAAGGATCTATGGGTAAAGGTTTAGCCCAGTTATAAATAGTGAGAAGCAGACTTTATTGTATATTTAACTGTGATATTATCGCTCACCAAGGAAATTGTCTTACTTTTCCACGCTTCTGAGGAGCATCTCAGAGAGAGCACTGGGATAAATTTAAGGATCCTAGAGCAAGTTTTAGCAGCGATTACAGGAAGACTTGTTTTTTAATTAATGAATAAGACGGGCACTCTACCAACATGTTTAGTAGTAAGTAGCACAATACATTAGTTAACTGTATTTAGTTATGAGTGAATTGACATTTAAGGAGGCTAACTACAGATAAAGAAGGGGAGAAATAAATCAGCACATAGTTGCATACTAAGTAAAAATTTCTTCCTGTAAACTGCGTACCCATTAGACCCTTCTGAACCGTTTGGAACGGGAGACTCTTCAAAATGGCCCCTATGCATATCTGCGCTTTGATACTCCCTTGCAAGGCACTTTTAACTTGAATTGAATCACAGTATTCTAATACCTTGCTCACACTGTGTTTGAACTTCCTGTGTATGCAGCAGAGGTATCACTTATCATCCAGTGGAAAACACAAAGAGAATATCACGGGAGATTAAAAGTCTTACAGTGGATGATAAGTCATCTTAAAGTCCTGGGATTGCACTGATGTTCAGGATCAGGATAATCTTTCCATGCGATCCCATGCCATGTTGTAATTTGTTGCAATAGCAGTCTTTCTTGGCTCAGTGAAACAATCATAAAACTATGCACACCCTCAGCACCCTTGAGTTTAACATTTTCTGTAACGTAATTAAGCTGCCTTATCAACTAACTGCGTAAGTGAAATGGAGCAGGGCAAATTTCTTCATGACGTACTTCTCCGTGGTTTTGATTTTACAAAATGTGTTTCTCAGTCACTTTGTTGTTACAAAAAGTATAATTTATGGCTAGATGATAGTTGTTCCGTTACACATATTCATTTATAGAAATATTTATAAAGAAATGATAAATTACATGTCTAATCTTTCAGCATTTCCAGAAATGTGCTAGTCCAGTAACATGTTCAGACACAATAACATTAAATAAATACAGCAGAAGGTATTTGTTATTTAAAACATATTCCAAACTCTGTAATATGAATATTGAATTTCAATATTGATGAAAGCTCAATACCGCAACAAAATATAGCATAGTACATTTAAAATGAAAATATAACATAGTAGATTTAAAATAAAAATATAGCATGGTACATTTAAAATGAAAATATAGCATAAATAAATAAAACAGTAAAAGGTAGGAGTGGATTTCTATATTGTACTTATTGTGCCAGTATTCATTTAGTAAAGTCTATTAGGGCAAGGAGGATTAAGAATTAAGTAATAAGCATAGGTTTTTAGTTGGCTATTATGAAGGATATCTGCTCTGCCTCATTCACTGTTCTATCGTGAGTTGTTTACTATGAATCTTAAACTTCCTTAAGATGTTGACTAGATATCATAATAACACTTTCTTTTCAAGTATTGAATCATCCCTTTCTGTGATACTTATAAATATTCTGTGATACTGAAATTACAAATTGTGCACTAAATAGTCTTTTGGAGTTTTAAATATTATTTTGGCGTTGTGATTCAAATTACACGTAATTATGTCATGATAATTGGAATATGAATATTCACGTCATCAAGTATATTATTATTAGCATGTTATTATACTTCATATTTTGAAAGTCAGTCAATCTGATCGAGAATTTTTTGTTTAATCATACACATGCTGCTTTTCCTGTGTAAGCTTTTTATTAATGTCAGTGACTGAGAGTATTTTGGTGTGAGGTCTTTGCGTAAAAACACCCTTCACATCCTTCACAAAGCCATTTCAGGCTGATCTATCCTCAAGTAAAGCTAAAGAATAAACTTTCATCCCATTGTGCTGAGGCGTGACCCTGGAGTGTAAGTTTGATGAGGTTGATTTGAATTGGCCCCTCAACTCATTTCGATATTTGAAAATACGCCATTAAGGGGACGATGGAGTTCTCATCAGTTGGTTATCTGCCCCAGTGCAGGGCAGCTCTTTCAGGGTCAGATAAATGAAGTTGAATAGATCCAGGAATCTGTTCCGAGGTTCATCCTTAACCCTTAACAAAGCAACGCGCGCCTGTCGGCTGCTTCCTCATAGATCAAATATGTTTTACCCGGAAGAAGAAGGCTTTGGCTGCATGTCAAAATATTGCACAGTTCTGTTTTCATGGATGCGTATATTACTTTTCTACGCAAGAGCTTGATAAATGTGTCCATGCTGTCAGTCAGGGCTCAATTTATTTAGATTCAGTTTTATTTAGATTTGTTTGCTTGCTTGCACTGCACATCTTCCTGGCTGCTACTATGTAAATAATGACCTTCTCAAATGAAGCTGAATGGTAGACTTTCCAGGCGGCTGAGACTATTTTCAGTAACGCCATGTTTAGCTGTATAAAGAATTACGTGTTATGTATATGCAAGTACAATGGAGGCTACCCTCATTCATTCAAGTTCAGTAATCCCCCCCTTACCAAAAAGCCCCGTCTTACTTTTTAGCTCCTTGGATGGATTATTTATTGTATGAAAACGTGCAAAATGTTAGGAAAAGAGAGGGTAGGTGTGTGGTTTGCTTTGATAATTTAAAGCCCTTGGTATCACTTTTGCTTGTGTCATGTTAATGCTGCACTGCTTTCCCCTGCTTTTAAAAAAATGAGATATCAACGTAAAGAGTAACATGTCCCTAACGATGTCCTGTTCCTAGAGCAGTTATGTCAATTATGTGGCATCTTCAGACCAGCATACCTGGGATTCTTGTTGTGGTTCATCGTCAAGGCCAGAACAACAGCATCGATTTTCCCAATAAGATAGTTTCCTGTGTCACCTGCAGTCTGTGCCTAAATGCACGATGCATGGAGATTAGGCCTCTCGTTATTTACTGTTAGAATCATGACTGAACATGTCATGTTTTATTATTTTATTCCGTTTT
Source organism: Hiodon alosoides (assembly GCA_025775065.1). Lineage (NCBI taxonomy): Eukaryota > Metazoa > Chordata > Actinopteri > Hiodontiformes > Hiodontidae > Hiodon > Hiodon alosoides. The sequence continues at coordinate 13,456 of JAOYSI010004749.1, forward strand.
ATTTTTCTTCCATATAATTTTTTATTGATTGGAATGCATTATCCCCACACATAAAAGGATTAAAAATTTTAACATGCTATCATTTGCAACTTTACCCCACCCCCTCCACATTGGAATGACAGTACCAATTGCACTTAGGTTTGATTAAACAACAACACTCTGTTTCAAATATGAAATATCTGGATACGTTATTCCATATTATTCCTATGATTTTGTAATTGCTTTACCTTTAAATTTAATATTTTCAAAGGATATATCCGATCGGCGATACACAAGGGCACTTTATGGCAACCAGCCCCTATTACATCACAAGTAGAAAATCATCTGAATAGAATGTACAGAACTCCATCTGCAGTCCTTCTTATCATCAGCACAAGAGGAGATACAGTCTTGATCCCCTGACAAGGATCACAGGGCTTCAGTGTTGTGAGAATCAGAAGTTCTTGTTCTGTGTATGAAAGTAGAGCGAGTGTGCTCAGTAATGGCTACTCTTCTTGATCAGAACACCTGAGGCTGCTAGTCGGATCATAGTCAAGTGTGAGATCTGTCAGAGAACAATCAAGAAGTGGGCCAACTGGATGCCCTGTTGCTGTTGCTTGCTGCTTAATGGCAAAGTTGTGGAGTGTCACTTGAGGGAAGGTGCTGGCTAAAAGCCACCCATGGGGCCATTAGAGCAGTGCTGCAAAGCCCTAGAGCAGCTGGGCACTTTTTCCATCTTCTCAATCCTCAATAAGTTTACAAAGAGAGCACTATTATTTAATTTTATTTTAGGTTTTACAAAGCCATTGAAAGGTTTTTTTCCTCTGTTTATCCCCAGTTTGGGATATTTAAAATTCTTAATGCAAATGCGTTTGCTGTCAGTGCAGTGAATTGAAGTTCTAATTAAAACCGACGCAATTTGTTACACAGATGCAGAAGTTTGATGGTGATCAAAGTAACTAAATTATTGAAAATAAAAGTACAGCGCTTACGAATGAATGTGTTATTGAATTGGTGCTTTTTATAACTTTTTTATGACTTTAATATAGATTTGTAACTTATTTTAAGAATAGTTATTGGCTTAAGCAAAGTCTAATGTGGGATAAATTGCCATAATTTCCCATCTCCTCATTGTTAGATTCTACATTTTAGTGTCTTAAGAATATTCTGGTTTTAAGTGAGCTTGCAATTCACGAGGGCAGGAGAGAGCCTTGGAGTTTAAGATGAGCCATACTAGTATAAGTTTAAAAAGGGGCTCATGTAACCCATCTTTCTTAGTATTCTCATACTAAAAAGAGTGGGGCCTGGGATCTGAGCACAGGATTTAAGGTCAACGTCACAATCTGGGATAGAATAGTAAACCTGATGAAACCCTGTCTGCAATTAGCAGAAATTTAACACTCTCTGAATTTAACGTACTCTGAATTTCCAATGAATAGTTATGAAAAATATATTAATTAAATTGTTAAAATGATCTTCATATCTTTTATTTGTCATCAAAACTGTATCTGTTTCCGTCGTTTGGAATGGAGCGCAGTTAAAAATGTACTAGTTTTTTTATATATTTTACATAATGCTTCTTTAGCCTGTAAGTTTTGCAGGGTCCATGAAAAAGACTCATGCGATTAAAGAGGGAAAAATAAATGCTTGTTGAATCTATTTGTTTCTTTTTCTGATACCCATTTTCCACATGAGATCAAATCCCTGATCTGCCTTTATGAAGGGATATGGCTTGTGTTAGATGTCACCGGAATGTTTTCATATCAGTTTAGGCCAAGGGTAATTTCTTTGTATTTATTTACAGAATTATATTAAGTAATTAATTAATTAATCTCATTTCAGTGACCACTGGACTTTTCTGCAAGGAACGACAGTTGACATTTTCTTAAATGTGTGAGTCAAATTCAAACAAATGCCAATATATGGCCTATAAATGGTCTTATATAATTTATAAAATTGAAACTGAAAAACAATAAAAATATAAGTACATGATTTTTAAACGTCCAAAAATTGCTAGCAAATTGAACTGTCCAGAGTTTTGTACAGTTTCCAATCCTGGACCCTCAAAATAGAATTAAGGTCTTTTTCAACACTTCAAATTCAATATAACACTTATGTGGCACACTACTAAGTTATGAGTTTTTAAAACGTTAACCAAAATAGTTTCAACAATGCTTTTACTTCCAAAGACAAAAGCTGATTAAATAACAACTGCTATTCCTTGGAAATAACGCACAGTTGTGAAATGAAATTATTATTTACACATGTATTCAAAATGTTGTTTTGATATACCCAATAATATTACTTTGTTCAAAACAGTTGGAATTGATAAATAACAGCAAATATTTACAATAAAATATAAAGATCTTAATTTTAAAATTTTAAAACACTAACATTAGATATCAGTCTTTCTTATACTGGATCTTGGGAAATCTAATCCTGATCAAGTCTTCTTTGCCCCTTATTTTGATTAGCAGCTATTTGATCAGTAATCACTGCTATCGTATCTAAAAGGCTCTGATATCCGCTCTGGATAGTTATTGGGTGAGTAGCTGCCATATCGATACCCGTCATGACTCTCTGCTTTTTCAGTTTTGGCAGGGATAATCTCTTGTTGATATGTCAAGGCTGATTTGATCACCCCGGAATCTTCTGGAATTTTTAATTCCGAGTAGGAGGCAGGTGAGCCGCCTTCCAACATGGAGTTGCAGCTGGGAAGGCTTTTGACGTCGTAAAGGTTGTCGCTGTACTTTACCACTGAGGGCTTGCAGGGCTGGTAGGACACCTTGGTGGTGGTGGTTATTATGGTCTGTAGAGCAGAAGGTGTAGCTGGCGTGGGGCCAGTGTAGCGGCAGGGGTACTCGGTGTTGTAGTAGTGGTGGTTGGAGTTTGCTGGGATCTGTCCATACTCCCCGTAGACCCCTTTGCCCACTATTTGCTTCCAGCCATGGTGCTTGCTGGCAACATCGTAACTGCGGTCATGAGCGTTCACGGGGCTGATGCTGTGCTGCGGCCCATTTAGGCTCATGCACACTTTGCCATGATCTGCCTCCGGCTGCGGGCCGCCAGGGTCCTTGTAGAGTGCTGTGTAGCTCGAGCTCAGATAGCCAGGCACAGCAAAGTCGTAGCTGCAAGGCGGGCGTGCCATGTACAGCCGATGATTGCCAGGCTTTGGCAGTGTGGAGGCTGCCTCTGTGGCAGAGGCAGGTGAGTCGTAGGGGAACTTGTAGGGCTCAGGGTTCTGGAAAGAGGGGTAGTGCTGAGTCTGGAGGGAAAAGCTGGGTTCCGCAATGATGCTGAACCTGTCCGGACCCTCCATGCAGGAGAGGTGGTGCAGGTTTGAGAAATGTCCACCGGTGTCATGGTATCTCCCTGCCTGTAAAACCGCCCAACACAAGGCCCCTGTCAGTTGTTTCAGAGGTTGGACTCAAACATGGCATTTCTAGCTTCTCTAGTTTTGTGGGTATCCTTACCTCAGACTCCATAAGTCGCCTCTTCTGAGAGAACTGGGGTGAGGATATCCTTCTTTTCACGGAACTCCGTCTGGCTTCAGTCTCCGACTTGCTTTCTGGCCTGGGATGATCATGAACTCCTTTCGCCTGCAAGAACCAGTTTACACATGTAAAAATCTAGATTTACATTTTTCATACCATAAATTTCAGAGTAGGCCTAATGGAATTCCCCAATAATATTTTTGATAATTCACATGCAACTGGTTATTCACAGAATAAATGACTGAACACAATATTTCTCACAAAATAATTTTTGACGTTCAATCGTGCTAACATTTAATTAACTAAATACATTTCAGAAATGTCTTTTCTCTTATTTCCCCAAACAGAAATGAAAGATACCTGGAAAAATATGGCTTTTCCATCCACCCTCCAAAAATTGGTGACAGGGTATCCGCTGTGTCCTCGACAAGGCACCAGCTCCAGTGCAGAGTTACAACTGGGACAAAGTTTCTCTGGAAAGCAAGCAGGAGTCTGACAATTTCAGCTTTAAAGTAAATAACACGCCTTAAGAAAACAATTTTTAAAAACATCGTTTTTTAAACTGATGCATGAATCAGGATGCATTGATCACAAAACAATACTGAAATTGGGATTATAAATTTGACATTTACAGTTTCAATTTCTCTGTAAGTTCTGTTTATAAATTGGTCTTAGTTCTGGCATGCAGTTCTTTTGTGACCCCTATTTTCCAGTTTTGCCCTCGAAACTTTTACATGACCTTTACGCATACCTTGTGGAACCATCCTATTCACTAAGTTTGATAACAATGGACGGAGACGACTGAGAGAAACAGTTCAATTTTTCTAGCACAATTCAAACCCAATATTCTTTCTGTTACCGTAATTTACACATAAAAGGCATTTACTTTACAGAAATGTTGTTTGTTTGTTATACAATTACAGCTTTGCGGGGAACATATTATTGCGTTCCATCTGAAAGTTCATAAATTAACATTAATAACTATTATTTCCCAAACAAAACTGAGCAGATTATGCACATTTATAAAATTACCAAAGTTTGGCATCCATTGGGAAGTAAATAATAATGTAGTAATTTAACGTTGTGAAAAGTCATTTGGACGGATACATCTCCCATGCAAATTTAAAAAATGGTAACGTTCATCACAATGTTTTTTTTTTAAAGGGATGCATTTAGCTATAACAATCTGGGTCTCTTAAGAGTGCTGTGGATAATTCCTAGGATTGAACGTTGCAGAAATCAATTATTCCTCTATTTTGAAAAATACTGAATCTTCTTTGACCCTTCCATAATTTGGGCGCATCTACCAACATTTTATTCCTACTGTGAGTAAAACAGAAGAATGTGAAGAATAACAAAACTCCATATTCTTAAAATGGATAGTCATATAATCTCCACATTAAAAAACTGTATTGTTAGTCAGAAATATTACCCATGTCCATTAGAGAATAATGTTCATAATGCTGGAGAAAATCTCAAACACGTTAATAATTCAGTAACAACTATTTGCACAGTGCCACAACCCTATTCCTTTACCTGAAATAAGAATTGCAGATCAATGATTAACACGAAAAACTAATAGGACACGAAATATTATAAATAATATTAGGAATAATTAACGTATAACGTATAATTAACGTATATTATGCGTATATATTTTAGAGAACAAAACAAAACATGGTTCAGTACGCTAAAGTCACAAACAAATACCAAATACAGTCTACTAATATGAGATGTAAACTAAAAAAACCAGGCAAGGAGTAGATTCTTGGTTTTTCAAAAAAAAAAAAAAAGTTTTATTAAAAACTCGGATATTTATATGTGTTCACCAACAGGATCCACACCACTGACAAATATTAACTGGATATAATGCACAAATAATTTCATAAATACTAATTTTCTTTCGCCGACCATTTCGTAAATTAAAAGGGCGAGGTAATCTTGCGTTACTTGAGTAGATTGAAATACCAATATTACATTTTTTAAAGATTTAACTAGCCTATCTAAATACATTTTCATGTCAAAAATAGGCAACTTAATCACTTGGTGTGTCCAATTTTAGTTTAAATAATTACAGAAACCACTGTCCGGGTGGAATTTTGGACCATAACCCAGATAGCAGTTGAGCATCCACGATATATCTTTCAAACCTGTTAAGTCAACTCACTCTGCTGTTTTTGGCGAGCTTTGTCACATATGGCTGGTCTAAGTTGCAATTTGCTGCCGTCTGGTAAAGTGCAGTTTCTGCTGCAAATGACCACGCCGAGGCAAGACTTTTTGAGGATTTGACAGTTGTGGTTGTTGGTGTTCCGCATTGCCCAGCCACTTAGATGACGCTGCGCGTTCTTGTCCCCGCCACCGTAGATGTAGCGAACATACCCATCTGTCCATTCCTGGAAAGTGTCGTGCTGTTTCGTGTCCTATTGTGAAATATTTAAAAACTGCAATTAGTTTTAAACTGTGAGAATCCGTCTCTTTCTCTGGTAGCACATTAGACCAATCACCATCAACAAAACTCCACCTGTGCACAAATTATCGACAATTAAACGTTCATAAAATGATGTGCATAATGTAACGAAGTTGCATCGAGATACACGCCCATTCGATCACTATTAGGTGGCTCCTATCTAATTTAAAGCAATGGGTTACTATCATATTTAAAGACGAAACTTCGTAATAGGCGCTAGAAACTCAACTGAAGAAATATTCAGTTTCTGCTGGGTGACAGCTGAGCGGAGTGCTTTAGAGATTTGGACTGGTAGACAAATTGGCGGTTCAACATTCATGTGCCGCACATGCAACAGAGGAAGACGTTTAACCAGAATTGCTTTTGTCATTATTCTTTTATATCAAGGCAATTGATATAAAGGCTTAAAGGAAGTCGTGCATTTTCTCGAACATATATCTTAAATCTAGTTTCAGGTAGCCTATATTTTAGATAAAAGCGTTGGCTAAAGAACTGAAAAATCGTGTAGTCTTCACAAGCTAATGGCAATACCAATACTAACATTTTCAGAAGTCAAAACCAAATACAAAGTTTCAAATAATAGATTTTTAAAAGATGGCCTACCTGTGGCAGTTTAGGATCGTTGATGTCCCATGTTAACTTCATTCCAAAGGAACAGACACAATCTGCGTCGTCGAACTGATTTGAGGGTTTTGACATGTTGCAACTTATGAAGACTGAAGATTTCAGCAACCAGACGTTCTTCAATTTAGCAACATATGACCGCCATTGGGTTTGTTTTTACGAAAGGCTTCGGAAAGGGGTAGTTTAAAAACTTAAAAATATTTAAATTTAAAAATAGTATGCGATTTCTCCGTAGATTCCCGCGTTGTTTAGATGCATGACCATATTTAGTGGTTTCCCTTCCTTCTTTCACAGGTAATCCAGTCTCACTGGCGCTTCTGCGCTACACTAAACCGTGAAGTATAAAATGACTGCAGGTAAGGGCTGGCAGGTTTATGTAAAGAAGGAGGCTGGACTTCAGATCTGTCTCATATCACATCTATTGAAGTTAAGCACCATGCAATGTTTCCTTCAACTGATTCATAGCAGTGACCCCACTAGGGTCATCTTGCTGTTTTCAAACAAGCTCTGTCAGAGTTAAACACCTAATTAAGACACTATGGACTCCTTATGATACCTTGCTAGATAGTTTCCTATAAACAGACATACTCCAACTAGTGTTTGTAAATGCACTTTCATTTTTGTATTCATGATGCTTTCAAAGAAAGAAAATGGGTCGAAAAATGCAAGTATCAAATTCAACTCTATTTGAATTTCGAGAAGTTTTTCTATTAAGCAAAAAAGGGAAAACGCGTAAACGTGATCCGATCACAAGACAAAACGTTCATTTAATATTGGCAGTATATACGAATTCATGCCGCACGAATGTAAGGTAATTTAACTTGTGTAAATTAAAGTCCCAAAGAGGGAACTAAATTAAAGGTGACAATTGATATAACATAAAATACAAAATGAATCAGCTTGCCATCGATTGCTTTAGTAGCAATAGTAAAATCCTATTGCTATGATTAGGTATTAGGCTCCCTAAGATTTTCACATGGGAATTGAATAAATGCCACATATTAAGGTTAAAATATAACTGATAATCGCCTGGAGCAATTGATTTGATGTAAGCCTCCCCAGTGCGTATCTACAGTTGAATTTGCCTGAAGCTCCTGTCCAGGACCACTTTGAAACTGATTTAAAACGTGAGGTGGATTGCATGATTATGCCGGCTGCGGGATTGGAATCCAACATAAAAAAAGTAATTTCACTTTCAATATTTCAGTTTAAATTAAAGTAGGTGTTAAAAGTGTTCGACCACGTTATCCGTGGGCACCTTTATGTAATGTAAATGTTGTTGACATTTATTTAATATAGGAGTATACTATTTGGTTACCAGCTTTGTGACATGTTAATTATATGGATTAATATATGCAATATAATTCAGTTATACAAAACAAAATGTATTTTGAAAATAAAGATTTGTTTTCGTATAGGCTATTTAAATAGTGTCCTTATTAACATTAACACTGTCCGAACTATAGAAAATTTAGAAGACCCACCTAGCCAGTTTTGGCTAGGTTGACGTTATAAATAATAACGTTTTTTCTTGCTATTAATTTTAATTATTTTGTTTTAGACTGCACTTTTTGTTGACTATCCACACTAGTTTACGGCTAAAGCACAAAACGACGTCAAATGAGATAATTGGAAGTGATATATACATTGTAACACTTGACCTATAAGACGGAAAAAGTCTGATCATATCTGTGATTGTTTATAAAACATTAAGCACACTCACAGTCTTTATTATTAAAATAAGACTGACACCTTATCTCCAAACCTGAAAGAGAGTTTTTCCGCCTCTTTAACAGAAATTCACCGATGTTTGCTAATGAAAAAGTTGCCAAATCATATTCATGGAATTATAGTGTATCTGTTTACCATGGGGGCTATTCAACCAAACTGCCGTGACATTTGTAGTTACATTTGGTTAACAAATGACTTATGTACGACGAGACCCAAGGTCCCAAAATGTGCATGTTAAGTAGACTAGCTGTAGGCTGCAATGGAAAATGAAATTTCCCCTTGGGGGATAAATAAAGTAGGCCTATCTATCTATCTATCTATCTATCTATCTATCTACATACCATGACGTCAAGCTCAAATAGCCATATCCTTTTTAAGTGTCATTAATACAATAAGTTCAGTTTTTAGTCAAGTAGCACATGTAGCCTACATTTCAATATTAATATGTTTAATGAAACACATTTGTGAAACTATAAAGACACCAAAGAGATATCTAGTTAAAATCGCTTGACGATAGTCTAACTGTAGTCTAATTAATTATATCACGCTATAAACGGCTTGCTTGGAGAA
>JAOYSI010004749.1:22420-46618 GCA_025775065.1 Hiodon alosoides
TGGAGAACGGGCACGGCGTATACTCTTGATGTAAATTTAAAAGGTTTCTTAAAAGCTTACTGAAAAAATTTAAACTTTGCAATCAATTGTGTTCTAATTTTTTTTTATTGATGTTTAATTGATAATTAACTAGCCAATTATGAACCCGTACTAGAAAGGCTTTTGCAACTTCTTGCTCAATGGAAATCATTTATTAATATGTTGAAACATCCACAGCCATTAATTTTATCATTGCAGATTATCTCTTTAGATCTGCATTAACCCACATTATTGTTGAAATGGCGTTATATCGAATATTTAAAAGGATGAAATAAACTGAACATAACAGTTTCCAAAATATTATGAAAATTTATATTTCTAAATAACCTATATGGAGTAGGAATCTTAGAATAATTCTATGACTTATTTCACAATCAGTATAGAAACGTCAACTTTGACTCTGTTAGCCACATTTACAGGTCTACTTAGAGTGAATTGTGAAATTATTACGTCATCTGTGCCAACAGTTTACACCTGTGAGCCGAGAAGGGCAAATTCAAGTTCTCTCGAAACCTTTTTCCTAAAATTGTCCGTTTAAAAAAAATAACACCACTTGGCTATATGCGTGTTTGTTTTATTTCAATTAAAAACATTTTTTATAGGAAATATCTAAACAATACGAATGTTTGTTCTATTATTTGCCCTGTTTTGCTCATTGGAATCACCTGTGACAAATGTAGCATACGTTGCTTTTGCTTAGGGAGTCTAGAAAGACATACGGAAAAGATATGAGTGTAAGTACAACTTATATTTTGTTGCTAATACGTCTATATTATCTGAAAGCTGTTTAAATTAGTATTTTTTGACAGGAATATCCTTGGTGGTATGTCGGTGGTACAATGACAGTCAAAATAATGTTGCACTATTTGATTTAACAACGGTTTCCATTGTATCTTACAATAGCTGTAACAATGCTTGACTCCTCGTATTTAAGAGTTCGTAGATTTAGTAAGGTTTTATTGTTTGAATAGTTTAATGGTTAAACTTAAATATATTTAATTATATTATATTAATTAAGAGGATATTTCGTATGTTTCAATGAAAGACAAGGGCTACATGCACTATAATCTCGAATATTACGAGGTGATAAATTCGAGACCATTTATTTCAGTTTGAATCCACCCTCGAAGACGCCTTCACCAATAACGATGCTGGAAAAATCACAGGTTCTCTTCTGGAGGAGAAAACGAGCAAGTCCTTGATGAACAGGCTGGACAAAGTTGCTAGTAAGGTGTTACACTTTTTCGGTTGTCCTTGGTTACGTCTTAAATTATAAAATGTTGCTAAAAACCGTTCATTAGAATATATTAAATTTACTAACTCTATAATTTCAATATGTTCCAGGAACTGGACAGAAATGAGTTTGGTAACATCTCTCTGATTTTGAGAGCTATTGAGAAGTTGTGCGAAAGCGACGAAGAGGTCGTCGACTTCTTCATTCAACAAGGCCTTGTTTTGAAGATAAGTGTTAGTTGTGATGTTAGGCTGCTCTATTGCCATTTCTGTTTAAATAAATATATAACCAGTATTATAATTACATTAGCAGATCTCGAGCAAACGAATAATTCGACTTGATTAAAACCGTTTTCATAAACTCGTATTCTATACAAATTTAAGTCATACGACCAAACCATGTATTTCATCATTTAGTTTTCACTCGGAATACAATGATAAAGGCTGTAACATCAATGTAATTGTCACACACCGTTTTTATTATTTTATTTACCTTACAGCAGGAGGAGCTTTATGAGAAAACCAGCGAAATTTGAAATTTCCTAGTAGCAACTCCTGTCAGAACTTAAGTCATGGCAGTAAAAAAAAAAAAGAAAAAAGATTTGTGCCTTTTGTAATCTTTTTTTTTTTTTAACTGTACATGCTGATGTGGTTTGAGAGAGCCTCAGAGTTTCTAAAGATAGAGGAGCTGAAATTGTCTAAAGGTCTGCTGAATCTAATTGAGGAGTTCTATGATGTTTCCATGGTGAGTGAAATTGATTGTGTTTTTGGCATTATTGTCCTGTTCATGTTGTCTGTCCTGTCAAATTTTCTTCTCACATTTTCTTGTTTCTCTTTTTCTCCCCTTAGAGCATTTGTCGGACCAGCTTGGAAGGTTATTTTACTACTTTCATCATCACTAATAGTTTTTAAATTGTTGTATGGTTTTTTAAATTAAATTTATGGAGTTTTATTTTCAGGAAAATGCCAGATCCAGGATATATTTGTGCTGCGATTCGGTATGCTTGTTACGGATGCTGACATCTCATTCGGGCTGCGATTGGAGGTAAGACGAAAGGTTGGGTATACAGTGATCGATAGATTTGTTGCGTAGATTAAACTTTCATAGGCTAGTAGTTATAAATGTGTGCGCATACTTTAAAAATTAATTGGAAAAAATGTGTCTTTGCATATTAACCTTGATAGAACAATGGGTGTGTACGCACATGTACAGGTTTAATTATAAAATTAATGTAGGATATATAAGTGCATTATATCAGATTGTTTTGAAAAAGGTACTAAGTTTCCGTTACCCTTTTGTTTCAGGCTGTCAGAACAATCAATTCAATTCTTGACAGAACAACTAAAGACGAGAGAAGGAAACTCAGCCTCTCTGATGATCACTGCTTGCTCCTGTATGTTTTTCTGAGGTTTCAGACTGCACCAACTAAACTCTAATGCAATCTTTCATTTTTCTGTCTCAACAAGTTATCTAGTTATCAATGTCATTGTGCTGTAGTGGGTAAAAATCATATGTTCACCCTCACTCTTAGTATTTGTGCCTGTTAATAGAATAATTGTCTTTTTGAATAAAATTGTATTTTAATCACTTTAATATTCTATATTTTAAAAGGAACTAACTTGATGTTCTTACTTGCTGTTTTTAATAAAATGCTTTTATTTCAGTGAAGAATTTGCAAAGGTGGTTCTTGAAATTGGTGGTAAGTTCAGGCCACTAAGATATCAGTCATTTTGAATACATAGCAGCTTTACTTGTTTTTACTTGTCAACTAGAGATGAATGAGCCCAATCTCTTGTTTTGTTTAATAAATAATGAATTTCAGTTCTTGGATAAGTAGAATGAATGTCCACCTTTTTCAGACTATGAAATGCAAGTGGCCATTTCAGAAGCACTTTGTCGCATGACTGTACGGAAGTGGAGGGAGGAGCTGGTGTACAAGTGGTTCTCAAACACTGCCTTCGCAGACTCCTTCAAATCAATAAACGATCGGGAATTCGAGACTGTAAGTTGCAGCTTGTCAATTTGATTTGTGTTTTTGTTTCCCCATTCATCACGTGTGCTTAAATTGAGCAAGAACTTTAAATGATAATTTAGCCTTTGTTGCAAATTGGATTTATTATAACGGCACTAAATTTTTTTCATTTTCTTTGTACTTTTATTAAGGATTGCAGAAGATTCCTTAATGAAGTCAACAGCTCTTTTGGAAATGAACGGAGGTGTGTTTCAATTCCTTGTCTTCTCATTGTTTTACTTGTATTAATGATGCATTAATCCCTCCAATATTGTGTGAAACATGGACTACTGTTGGACTTTCAGTGGTTTTTTGGTGTTTGTCTTTTGTGGAAACTTCAGGCCCATTCGGGTTTCAGGTTGAGTATTATTAGTAGGTTGGTTGAAATTTTGCATTGCTTGAAATAGTCCAGTCAAGAAAAAGGTAAGCATCTTGGCTTCAGTTTGGCTCAACGTTTGTGAACAAAAGGCTAAATAACCGAAGCAAGGCTAGCATTTGAGCACCAGGCCATTATGGACGAAACCTTGTCGAAACCAATACAAGTGGGAGACACTGACCCCTGCTGACGACCATAAGAGCATGCAGTACACAGACTCAAGTTAATTGTACAACAGTTACAGCTTCAAAATTCTGATTCAGACCCCATGTAAGGTGTTTTTAGTATAGTTTACGATCTTTATTTTGGTTTAAATGTAGCATGTAAAATTAATATAATCTTGGCACCTATAATTCATCCCATTTTATTTGCATCTTTTTTTACAGGGTTTTCACGTTTCCCTGCTTGAAAGCTTTTCTGGATTTAACTGAGGTGAGTAGCTGTATTTGCTAAATTGCTATTATCCTTTTTGTTTACCATGTTCTCATTTTTCAGACGCTTAAGCTTTGATCCCTGAAAACACAAGCACCAAATATCCGAATGTCATTGTTTACTCAGCCACCTGTGGAACGTCTAAATGTACTGCTTTGTTTAAAATGGTAAACTTGACTTGTAGTTGTTCATGCCGGATGATGAGAACCTGGACAAGTTTTGGATCGATTTCAACCTTGGTACATCATGCATTAGCTTCTTTGTAAATGATCCAGAGGTAGGTTAACACTTTTTTTTGTTGCTCTCCTGAACAAATTAACATTACATCATTAGTGGCCGTGATATTAATTCTCAGTATGTTACCACGATCACATTTGCACTCAATTTCATAAACCGTTCTTTGTCTACAGATGGCTTCTCTTAAAAGGTTTGCATTCATAGTAATATTTTCCCTTTAATTTTATTGGTGTGTAGGGTGAGTTGTGGGAATCAATTAATTTGGCAAAAGAAGCTGTTGGTGGATACAGCGTTGTGGGTAAGTGCATTTTCTGTGTTTGCTGTAGTTCCATCGTGTGTGCCCCAGAGTATTCCAGCACATTCCAGTCGTCCTCAGATAAATGTTTTGTCTTAAAAAAATAAAATAATTTAATTTTAGTTGCACCATGAGAACAATAGCTATGACACTGAAATGTACTTTAGCTGTCATACTTATTCTGGCAACTATTTTAAAAAAAATCATGTTTTAATTATTTATCAAATATGGACATATTTTCCTTTTTCCTCCCCTCAGAGAGAGATGACGAGAAAATATTGACCGTTCATATGGCTGTTTCTGTCTCTCACAGCAAGACAAAAGGAAAAGCGGTTAAAATCATTTTTGACTCGCAGTATGACATCCAAAATGTTGTAAAGAGTCTATTCGGAGAACCACAGTCGGTAACATATTTTCACTAATGTCACATCCTTGTTCAAGTTAAATAAGTTGTTTTTAGTTTGTCGTATACAGTAAGAGCAGGACTTCATGTAAGCGTTTATTGTTTTCAAAAAAAATGTCAAAATTTTACTTTCCACATTTTTCCACTCTTAGAAAATTGTCCATTTGGAAGGACAAACATTGGTCAAACATGGCATGCTTGAGAGTAAGTTTATTTTTTAATCTGTATATGTAGTGAAATATGATTATTGGGTTACTTTTTGTCTTTTTCCCATTTTAGAATTCCAAAATCCTCAGTCTGTGAAAAGAGAATCAATGCCTAGGTATGTATTTTTGAGAACCATTTAAAAAAAAATTTCTTGCTTATCGTATAGGAAGGGGTGTTTGAGACCTTTGTAAATGTGCAAACTTTTCACAAGCGCATTATATTATTACTTTTTGTCAGTCCCACAGGTCTAGAATCTGTGGAAGATGGTGAAGTAAGTTCTGTCCCCTAGGTAAAAAGCTCTGCTCACTGCCTGCTAATGTGGATTCTGAAAAATGCAGCATTGCTTTAAGGAACTTTATTTTATTTTTTTAATTTTATTTCTTCAATAAATGTATTTATAGTGATTTCTCCTACAGGAGCCACCCGTTGCTGAAAGGAATCAAAACACATCTACGGCACTACAGTGAGTCTTAAAAATATAAATAAAAAATGTTTCTCCCAATTTCCGAGAGTGTCCGAGAACACGAGTCCCTCATGTATTTTTGGTGTCTCCAGGAAAAAGACTCTCTACAATCTACATGAACACTCTGACACAGAGGTTTGTCCCTTGCTTTCACGTGGATTATGGTTTGGTGCTGGTGTGACAGTTCAGTTAGGGTTAGAACTTTTGCCAACCCTTCTGTATGCTTAGTAAAATCTGTGCTCTCAGTTAAAAGCTGGAGGAACTACCCAGCCACAAGTTTCCCCCTTTTCTTTAACAGACAGCCCATGCTAAGTAAACGACTTTCAAACAACTAACGGCAGCTTATTTGTGACGCATACCTTGGAGCGGATGCAGGTTTCGAAAGAAGCAAATCATGACACTGCTACCATGGTTTTACCAAGTCCTAAACACCCATCGTATCTTATATATAGCGTTTTCTTGCTTGGGAGGGAGTAGTAGTAGTTTTATAAAATTGTTTCTGATGTCACAATTGCAGCTCTACTCTAATGTGAAAGTAAGTCTGAACTTATGACTGCCCCAGGTTGCAGTAACTGAAAGTGCCGTGCATAAAGAGTTTTCACATGTCAGGAAGACAAACAGTCTATCATTCGTGGCAGCTTTAAGGAGGTTCCAGGTCAGTGCTGCAGGTACAGGATAAATCTCAAGCTGTCTGTATTGAGACTTTCCCCAAGTACCTTAATCAAACTGCTTTTTATTTTTTTTGTAGTTCCTCACAGATGTACATGCTGGAGATTGCCTTCATTTTCACACATTCAGTGACTCTTTTTACCCCTTATCCCCTGTCTGTTTAGGTGATGAGGGCAAAGGCAAGGTTGTTCAGTCGCTCTGCTTCTTCTGATGGGTGGGAAAACATTCCTGGCATGTTCGGTGTGCTTGTGAGATTTGCAGAACATGGTTGTTGGTGCTCGAGCCCTAGACCTTCTATCGGCTTATCTAGGTGTACGGTGTGTCACTTTTTTTCATCAAAGATGAGCACCAAAAAACATTTGTGTGCAATACCAATTAGGATGTAGGCATGGGCCTGTGATTTTTGGTGTGAGTCGGAATGCCCAGATTAATATTCTTGGGTAGTTTGGTTAAAAAGTAACTGATGGCCTGTGGTTGGGGTGTTGTTTAGACATGGGTCTTATTTTCGGGATTAAACACTACTGTAAATGACTCTTATTAGGGTTCATGATGCTGTTCTTCATAGTACACCAATCCTAACCTGATCTGTGTTACAGGCCTGCAAAAGCCACTTCAACCATGGGAGATAAAAGGAAAGAAAGCCAGAAGGTAACACATTTTAATTTAGACCAATGTGGTTCTATCATGGAATCTAACTCTGCATTTAATACAAGTAACAATAAGGGAAACTTGTGTTATAATACCCAGTCTTCCACAATGGCAACTATTTAAAGTGCTTACTTTCAGAAAGCTAGCCCCTTTGCAAGCGAAAGCAGTCATTCAAAACTGGATACAAGTATGAGTCTCCAACGACAAGGATCTTCCCGAATCGACTACACCAGAAAGAAGCCCAAAATTAAAACCAAACTGAAGAGTAAGACATTGCAGAGGATGCATTTGCAACACGAGTATCTTTGGCAACCCGATTGATAAGTTCAGAATTGCCCCATTTTACCAAATATCTTGGTCATTATCATTTTCTTCTTGCTTCAGTTCTTCCACTATCCTCCCCCAGCAGTGCAGAGGAGCCTAGCTTTGTCAAGGTAAACACATTTTTTAAATGATTAATTGCTCATAGCGCACATTTTTCCTGTGCAAGACAAAGGCTGGGGGAAAAACATTAATCACAATTAAATTGTTTTCAGTACTGCCTTATTTTTTTTAGTTTAGTGGAATAATTAAGATACAGAAAAACTATTGAATGTGAATGGTGGGTTGTTCATTTTGATTTGGTCCTAGTCTGAACACCATTTAAACATTTGTCAACTTATTTCTAGTGAATTCCCTCCTTTGTTTAGTTTTACCTAAAATTATTTTGATTCTTTTTTTTTTTTTTTTTTTTTTTTAAAAAAAAGGTTTTTACTTTTGATTTTTAACCACTATAACATGCATAGAGGTGAATACAATAATTTGTCGTCTAGTATTTTGTCAGTTTCAGCGTGACACATTCTTTCATTTTAATGTTCATTGTTCAAGAATGAATATCTAACTTTTTTTCTACTTATCAGCGTTCAAAGCTAATGGAAGGAAGTAACTTGGATTCTTTCTCTCAACACAAAGGGCTTGATTTGAAACTTATGCCAATGCCAATTCAACCCGATAACGAAGGTATGTTATTTTCTGAGGAAGCATCCATTAACATTGAAATTAATGTTATGCCCTTTATTTGAATTCTCATGTGTGTTCGCTCATATTTGGGTGTTATTTTTGGATAGGACTTCCTGGGGTAACTGAACTGGATGACTCTGTGTTTCTGAGAGATGAAGTCCAAGACATCTCCATTTCAAAGGTACATTCAGATTAACCTTGGGCCTTAATCAAAATGTATGGTACAGTAATGCCACCTACATTTGTTTTTCAAATCGCACTTAATTTTTTTTTTTAAATAAACACTGAAATCTTAAACCATACACATACCATACACAAAGTGCTGTTCAGAATAAACAGACATGGTCTTTGGAGTGGGCCCTCCGAGTGGCTCAGTTAGTAAAGGTGCCTTATTGCAGACTGTGTCCTATAAGATTTCATAGATTGTGATCAGGCGGTAGTACACAATTAGCTGAACCTGAACCTCGCTCTCCTTGTATGTGGTGGTAGGATAGAAGATATATTAAAGCAATTGGGGAGAAAATGCAAATGCACAAAAATTTTTTTATTTTGAGTCGGCAAACAATACTTCATACGGTAAAGTGATATCATCTTTAAAAAAAAAATTCAATTTGATTCCTAAAAATGACTTGCTCTTTATGGTTTGAATGCCCTTTAGGAAAGTTCAAGTGGTATAAACCAGACATCTCCTATAGCAAGAAAAAGGAAATTTGACGTCACAGGTATGGTACAAAGACCTATTCTGTATGTATGGCAGTGTTGTCCCCTCCTGTTCGCCACCCTTGGTCAGTGCCGGTTTTGGTTCATGTGCCAGTGAACTGGCAGGCGGCGGACCAGTTTAGCCAAGGACAGAAGCCTACTTTACTCACTAGTCATACAGTCTTGTAATTTTCTTTTTCTTAAGTTTAACAAAGAAATTTGGCATTTGTGTTTTTGTATTACCATGTGTATTCATTCATTACAAAGCTGATTCAGAGGATGGTTCCCATGGGAAACAGAGATTAAATATATGCTTCCCTGAATATTCTCCTTCCCAGTCTGAGGGAAGTTGCCCTGGCCATTTCATCTTGACAAATGCATCCATGGCTACTAGCCACTCTGACCTCACTGCTTGCCAAGTCCAGCCCCTGCAATGGCTGTGACTGCTCCACTTGCAGCTTGACCCACTTTTTATTCTGCTCTCGATTCTGGGGAAAGGGTACACGGTTTCTTTTTTTTTTTCCTCTCGCGTAACTGAAATGTAAATTTTCATTCAGTGTCTGGCCACTGCCCAGGGACCTGCTCTGTAAAAAAATGATCTTTGCAGCTCTGTTTTAAATTCTTACTCTCGTTTTCCCAAAGACGGGCCCACCGAAATGTTCGCAGGAGACTATGATTCTGATACAGAGATGGGTTCTGGTGTCATTGCTGCATTTCAAACCTTCAAAAACCAACTGAGTGAGCACTTCTCGGTAATGGCATAATAGTGACTTTGAATGATGCCCCATAAGAACTTTAACCCTTAAGTTCTCTGAATACTAAATCATTTGGCATGTAAATGGTGTGCACTCAATGTGTTCAGTAGCTAAAAATGTAAATCTCCTAAAATCCTTAAGTAGAACTAAGTTAAATCTCAGACTTGTAATGGATCTGTGTAATTTTATAGGGTAACATCATCAAACATTCTTGCTTTCTCTTTCAGTCCAGGTACAAGAAGATAGAAACTCGATCCTTAGAGTCTCTTTCCGAATGTCAGAAAAGCGTGACCTCGCTGCTGAACTCTGTGCACACTCACAGGTAAAGAATCATGTGAACACATTTACATATAGCGGCACACTTAAATGTTCCCTGCCATTCTCAAGAGCGGTGATTGTCACGATACATTTTCAGTTTGTATAGAATAAATCAGGGATTTCAAACTGTAATTCTTAGGAATGGGGTCTGTGGATTTTCAAGCTACTTAATTATTAGCAGCTGAATTAGACTTGGAACCACCATATTAAATTTATAGCTAACATAATTACCCTAATAAAACCGTTAAGGTTTGCTTTCTTGTCTGACTGAAATTAGCCTTATTCTAAGGGACCATCACTGCTATTTACCAGGGAGACTCATGGCTCACATGTGACCAGGCTGTAGTGAATTTCTAATGAGTGGGTGAGCAAAATTCTGCATTCCTGTCTGCCCACAGGCTGAGGCACCTCGAGAGGTTCCAGGTCATGGTGGTGAACGAGCTGGGTAACCTGGAGAAGGACTGCCACTCCCTAAAGGAGATCGAGAGGGAAACTATGGTTTGTCTTATTACCATATTTCCAACAGGTGTTTAATTTTTCTGCAGGCAGTGTTACAGGATTATTAGAGTGTACAGTGTTTTTTTAATTACAAAAGGGCTTATTCCATCATTTTTATTATAAAGGCTTGTCACTCTTCTATGGTGTGGTGTTTGTTTGCAGGACTTTTGGAAGGCTGAATCGCAGGCGGTGGCTTTCTTCTGTAATAAGCAGCTGGAGAGGTGTCTGTTCTACCTTTTTGTTTAATGTATTCATGTACTCCCTACAGTCTCATTTGCTTCTGTGTGGCAGCCCTGACTTGCATAGTTCTTGCTACCTAATGTCTAAAGTACATTGACTATACCATTTGGCATTGGAAAATATCTTTAGAAGCAAAATTCAGAGATGTGTAATTAAAAGGCGTCAGTATAATGGGGTCATGTTATACATGGGTACATCCTTTATAACACTGCTCTCTTCCAGGCTGCAGTCATTGAGACCTCTTAGAATGAACGCGATGAGCTATACGTCAGAGCAGGGTGAGACGCCGGCCTCACTGGTAAGGCGGCGCCAAGCATGTTTCCCTGCAGTTTATACACGTTGAACAAGCTATTTAAACATTTATATTGATACTGAAGGATTGGTAGTCAAGATGTCCATGTAATGCGATATTATCTGGAATTTTTTAAGTTTGAATTCAGAAAAAGGTTGGATGCAACAATTGCATGCAACAGAGATGGAGTAAGTTTTCATGATATAACATGCTTCTCTGCAAAGGTCTGTAAGCACAGGTATAAAATGTAATGGCACTGTCTCGCAACAGGGAATCCCAGTAAAGGAAGACGATGACAACAATAACATCACTACGAAAACAAGTAGCACCATAACCTAGAACTTGCACTTGTCCACTTTCATTTAAATTATTAGTACTGTTTAATTATATTTATTCATATTTGTTTCTGACCTTAAATGCATTTGTGTCAAAGACAGGCTTATGACATGTTAAGTGATTTGGTATACTATGGCTGGTTTTTTGGACAATTCTACTAATGGGCAGAAAGTTTGTTCATTTCAATCCTGTTCACTAATGTGAAATTCCCCCCCAGTCAGAGTATCCCACCACTATCCTCTGTCCTCCATCAATTCTGCTTGAACCGCGCGAGTAAGAGCACAAATTTAGCACTGAGCACTTGATTTGAAGATTTGCTTCAGAAAAACCAAGTGTAATGATTTATTTCGACTCAACGTGCTTTAAATAAAATAATCTTTGTTGACAAACAAGGTTGGTCTTGTGTTATTCATGGATGTAGCCAGTTTTAGTTTTTTATGTACTTTATTATTTTTTTTCTTGCATTGTTAGCCTCCCAAAACGTATAACATTTGATGTCACTGATCAATTCAAATATTCTAAGTCATATTGTAAGGGTAAGAAATCTAATTTTCTACAATAATTGTTAAATGGATTGTACCTGCATGTTTTTTACTTGCAAAGGAAAACAAGTTTGTGATGCATCAAAGGTTACCCTGTTTTTCTAAGGCATCGGTTTAGTTTTTTTTTAATTCAAACTATCTGCAAGAGAGGGATATTCCATACATTTCATTGTAAGTTCCTGTTTTAAATGCTATCTTTTATACCATGGTACACAGTACAAAAGTATAAGCTGGGAAATTTAAAAAAGAGGCCTGTTGATCTTTTTTTGTTTTTGTTTTTAAACATTCTAACAGTAAAAAATAAGAATATAAACTTGCCTGACCAAACGGCAAAATTCTCATTTGCCCTTAATTATACGGAAATGAATGTACACCTTGGACTAAAAAAAATTATAAATGCTATGTTCCTTTGTATACAGCATTTCACGCATTCCCACTGTCGAGCTTCAAGGAACTCCAAACTCCTAGTTACAAAATATTTCTATAGAAAACTCAACATACATAGAGAAGTTTTTTTTTTTTTTTCCCCCCCCTGTTTAAGCTACAGTAGTCTCATACCACCCTTCCGTTTCTGTCAACTGGGACTGTTTTCTGTTGTGCCCAAAATTACTGGCTTTTTTGTTTTGAACTGGAACCATTTCTTGTAGCATAGTAGCCGTTTGCATGGTTGTTCTTGGCTTCCTTCAGATCAGTTGGGGACTTTTCATCATCTCTTGGTCGCTTTTTCCGGTATGTCTGTAAGGACATGGCTTTTAAATATATTTTTTCATACAAAATACCTAAACCATAGGGTTAAACTACATTAAGTCTTAGGTTTTTGTAGCACCTTTGTTTAGGATTAATTTATATAAAATTACAGGTACAGTGAATGATGGGATCAAGCCTCAAAAGCTGGTTACTATTTTTGAGTTTTGTGCCTCACCTGGATATAAAAATTAACAAAGAGAATGACCAGAGTCATCATGTATGAAGACTGGAACATGAGACAGCCAATGGGAAACCCGCATGGGGCAACAGCTGCACTGAGGGTGTGAGTGATGGTCATTATAAACTGAACCTGAAGAGAGAAGAAAAGAAGGGACTCCCATGAGATGGTCACTTGAAGCAAATGCCTGTGTGCAGAGCACAAAAGTGCAAGAAAGTGAACAGTAGGTGTGCAAGTTTAAGAGTGCTGTTCAGCTTACCAACTGAGCCTGGGTTAGGTATCTCTTCCACCACAGATATTTGTGCATGGATGGGATGGTAGACAGTCCATAATAGGAGTACATCAATACATGGATGAAACTGTTCAGGGTTGGTCCAAAGAAACCTTTAAAAGAATCACATGGGGATAAATGGATCTGAAAGTTAATTGTTTCAAAAACAAAATGTAATATTTTTTTGTAATGAAAATTTAAAGGGACAAATCGGTTATAACTATTCAAACGAATCTATATGATTAAGCCAATGAACAACTAGATTCTCAACATGCAAACTAATAAACACACATTGTTGAAATGTGCTACTTACTCTGCCCACAAGGTATCCAGTTCAGCACACACCACCAGATGTTAAACATGGACGCGTGGTGATACACATGCAGGAAGGTTATCTGATTGTTCTTCTTCCTTAGAACAAAGAACACTGTGTCCAGGAACTCAATGAGTTTGGAGAAGTAGTACCACCACAGCACTTTAGCAACCTGTAAACACAGGACACATACAACTCAGTAACAACAATAAATTACACATACTAGACCATTCCTGTTCTTTCACTATGAGCATAATTATTTTCATTTCTTTTGGTTGGTTAAAGTAATTGGTTACTTTACAGTATTATTTAAAAAATGCATTTTTTAATGACCAGTATTCAAGCTGTGAAGAAGAAAACCTAATTGGAACACAACCATGCTGGTCAAAACACATAAAAAAGCCAGTGTGCTATTTTCACTCCATCTTAATTTTCCATATTTAGGATTTGGAATTAGTATCTAAAGCACTCAACTATAACTGTACATGCTTTGCCAGGATGCAAGAGCTCTCACAAGTTTTTCTCCAACTCGTTTCATGCCACAGACTCATTTGGTTTTCCAAAAGCTGCACAATTTGATTTATTTGACCAGGCAAGAGGATGATCTTGACAGAGTCTTAATTTAGGAAACGGAGAGGAGTGTATGCTACATGTCCCGCAAATAAGATGATTATACGGGCACAGCCTAGAGACAGATGCAGGTGGCGTCTGTAGTTTAGGGGTCAGGTTGTTTGTGGTCATGTTAGGATTGGATTGGAGGGGATTAGGGCATGAGTCAGCAGGAGTTTGCTCACCCTGAGGTCGGCGTCCCCCGCACTGGTGAGATTCTGACACTGCAGCCGGTAACCCCCCGCCCAGGAGGACAAGATCAGCTGAAACGGAAAGAAACGTTGACCTGTCATCAAACTTGCCCGCAATGCAAGAGTTCACTCTCCACCCGAGAAAGCTGAACTTGGAGGGAGCCGCTATCATGTTGTGAGCAGTTGTAATGGGATTGGGTCAGATTAGATTTCAGACGCATAATCTGTTATAAGAGGGATATATGAGTGCACTCATCAACCTAATTGCGTCTAAGTGCTCATTATATATGTTTGACAGTTTGGAGGTCATTTGTCTTTACTGTCCCCCGGTATCGTGAGGGCAGCTACCAGTTTTTAGGCTTTGTTCTCCACAACTGAAAAGAATGAAAACGGAAACACGGCACTCCCAGCTTTCAGAGTGTGCATATTACAAATTGCTCTGCAGAATTTGCTCGAAATAGCCTACATTTGGCTGCGCTAACTATTTTAAATTGTTGAAATCATAGCCTAGTTTTGGTGTATATCCTGGTGCATGCTACAGGATGTAGTCGCAAAATCATTATAGAAAAGCATTTTTCACACAAAGATGTGAAGTAATTACTAATTCTGAACTAATTACACAGCATAATGAGCATATCTGACCTTTGACACCATAGGTCCAACTACCAGAACATTCATAAAAATTTCAGGCCAAAACTAAAAATATTTAAATAACCCCAGCATGATTAGAACATTCATGAGCTATCTATTGTCCAAACAAAGTACCGCTGTCCTTGACACAAAGTCAATACTGATAGTTAAATCTGGAAAAACCTTCAATAAGAATAGAAGGAATGAAAAATGAAAAATAAAATAAATCTGCAGCAGCAGGCAGCCATGTTAAACTTTAGCTATCACTGACAGTTCCGTGTCGTGTCCCCAAACATGTCAAAGGCAACACAATTCTTCGGGGCAAATTTTTGTCTCAGATCTTTATGCTTACAACTGAAAACTGCTTGATGTGAACAGAAGACTTAAGAACCTGCCATTACTTACAGAACGGCCAGGCTACTGTTGTCTGTAAGGCTCGAGAGTACCTGCTGTTTCTCGACAAAACCAGTGCCATCCAGGGTTTTAATATGGCTCTCTCACCAGATATAACCTAGCATAGCAGTAACAGTTATATTTATTGAGCAATTGAGCTGCCAAATTGTATAAAACTAATTTCACATTTCACATGTACATTACATTTTTATAATATAATGGAATAAGAAAGTTACTGTTTATTGGTATACATTCTCCATCTAGCACCAATCTCTTCTTTTCCTCTGTCTTCCTTTGTGCTTCTTATATGTCTTTTCAATCTAAAATGAAATATATTTCCAACAATCCCAGTAGGCTATTATCCCTTTCTGAACTTAACCTCCCTTTCTCATTGACTGAATTTTTCCACTGTCATTGGCTGAAATCAGCAGGATTTCACGCAATTAGTCTCACAACTCCCTTTCCTCTTCAAACTTCTTAAACTGGCCTGACGCTTTAAAGAGACAGTTCTCATCTCCATGACTGATGCCCTCTGCTCTGTAAGAACAGCTGCCGTCGTTCTGGGCTACTTTTCAGAGATTTGTTAATAATGGACCATTAGACCTTCTGAGATTGGTACCTCAGGCATCATTGTGAGATGATTTTCTCACTACCATTCCAATCACTTCTTTCTGGTCTTCAAGATGTTCAGTTTCTGCCTCTCATAATATCTTGATGATGCTGCTGCAAGCTTCTGTCCTAGGGCCCCAGCACTTCTTTGTTAAGAATTTTTACAGTTGTGTCCCTTTTAAAGCTAGAACCTTAACAGCTAGTGCTTTACAACTACTTGGTTATGGTCCCTGTAAATAAATAAAAAAATACACATAAATAACCGGCAACATATTTAAACAATATCAAAATATAATGCCTGGTGACAGGGCCAGGTTAAACCTTATAGTGGCACTAGTATTGCCTTCAAATATCAGAAGAGTAATATTCCCATTCGTTTCACATTGGTACAAAAAAAATTAACTATCTCCAATAATTCATACATTTACATTTCCTCACTGAGAGGAAGATACAGGATCTGTTTATACCTGATTATGCCATAATTTTTTTTACGTTTTAATACTCTTCATGATGTAAGCCAAGACACAAAACAAACATCTGGCCATTTGAAAGTGGTGAGACATTTTTAAAAATAATTGGAAATTATTGGTTCAGATTTGACACAGAATTCTTGTACAAAATATCTATTTCATGCATTGACCAGTTATGCACATGTCTACCTTGCATCCCTGACTAGTCTCCTGGGCAGAGAAATATTCAATATTCTGCCCAGAGACTCTACAGCCTTGTTTTGCAAAGTTTGCTACTTCAGTGTTTGTAGATTATTTTTTCACATGTTTCTATGGTATACTGGAAAACCATGGTAAGCATTTAATAAGTTTTAAAGGCTTTTATAGGCAAAAATATTCAATATATGCAAAGTATATCATAACCCCTGCAAATCACTCTGGCATGCTGGATATCAGCTTCTGGGCCAAATCCTGACTGATGGCGATCCATTCTTGCCTTATTAGTGCTCGGAGTTGATCACAATTTGCGGGCTTCTGCTTGTCCACTCACCTTTTGACGATTAACCACAGGTTCTCTATGGGATTAAGATCCAGGGAGTTGCCTGGCCATGGATCCAAAATTTCAATGTAATGATCTCTGAGCCACTTCATTATCACTCTTGCCTTGTGACATGGTGCTCCATCATGCTGTAAAATGCACAGATCATCACCAAATTGCTCCTGGATCGTTGGGAGAAGTTGCTCTTGCGGGACGTTTTGATACCATTCTTTATTCATGGCAGTGTTTTTGGGCAGAATTGTGAGAGAGCCCGCTCCCTTGGATGAAAAGGAACCCCACACATGGATGGTTTCAGGATGCTTCACTGTTGGCACGGCACAGGACTCATGGTAGCGTTCACCTTTTCTTCTCTGGACAATCGATTTTCCAGATGTCCATAACAGTCGGAAGGGGGCTTCATCAGAGAAAATAACTTTACACCAGTCTTCTGCTGTCCAATCCTTGTACTTTCTGCAGAATTTCAGTCTGTCCTTGATGTTTTTCTTGGAGAGAAGTGGCTTCTTTGCTGCCCTCTTGACAACAGGTTCCAAATGATTTGCCTCACTGTGCGTGCAGATGCACTCACACCCACCTGCTGCCAATATTGAGCAAGCTCTGCACTGGTGGTGACACGATTCCGTAGCTGACTCCTCAGGAGGAGACGGTCCCAGCGCTTGCGGGACACTCTGGGATGTCCTGAAGCCTTCTTCACTGCAGTTGAACCTCTCTCTTTGAAGTTCTTGATGATCCGGTAAATGGTTCTTTCAGGTGCAATATTCTTTGCAGCAATTTCCTTGCATGTGTGTGCATTTTGATGCAAAGCGATGATGGCTGCACGTTTTTCTTCAGAGGTAACCATTGCTAACAAGAACACAATGATTGGAAGCACTTCTTCCCTCCTTTTATGGCAATCAGTCTGCTAGTATAATCCAGTCAGAATGATAGAGTGATTTCACATGACTAGTACTGGTTCACACTTTCCCAGGAGCAGCTGATATGATTAGTGAAATTATGTTAGCTAGTCATTTTGTGCCAGGGCCAAAAAAAGTGAAATTTGGGTTTTCGTGATAAAGTTGCAAGTTTAAATGCATCTGATCATTCTGCACAATAATCTAGAAACAATGCAAATGAACACCAAAACAACTGAAGCAGCAAACTTTGCGAAACACAAAATTGATGTCACTGCCAATACTTTTGGCCATGGCTGTACATATGATACTGTGGCTGTGTAAAAGAGCTGCCCTGTGACTCCTGTCCTCACAGTCTCACCTTGCCTGGAACCAAACCAACTGCCAAACTTGAAGTCACACGACCAAATGCACGATTGGCCAGAGACCATTACAGTGGAGAGGAGGTGGGCTGAATGAGAACCAATCAGTTGTTTGCCCCGTCCACCACCCCCCACCAGAGCACATGCACACGCACTGTGACCTCTATGTACAGTGTGGCTCAACTTGGCCTTTTGCATCAGAACCCAAGCTTTTCAAAGGCTCATACATTTCTACAACAAATGTTACACTGTCAGAGAGACACAACTCCTTTCAACAAGATTAACAAAGACTGTGGAATAGCACAGATTAACTCAAGTATTGTCACTAGCTGCTAATATTCACTATAATTTCATATCTAAGCGTGTGAAGCATCTGGGCCTTTCTTATTAAAGAACATATGGAAAGAAAACAATAGAATTCTTAGCATAACGTTCTAAGATGAATTTCTAGGTAAGATGAGAGGCAAAACCGCACACAAACCTCATCTTGAAGTTAAGTTGTAAGTTTAAGAATAGATCCGCCTCGATCCACTGAATTTAAGCAGATTCAAATGATAAGGGAAATTGAACTACAGTCTCTTATTATTAAAAATAAATTTGAGTTTCTCAAAGAAGCAAAGAGGCTCCTCAGGTTATGGCGATCATTTCAGTTGATCTGTATGCTGACTTGCGATAACACATTTTCAACTTCTTTCTTGGAATTTCGGCTCGCTGGCCAACCATAAAAACTCTGTACTAGGCATTCTGCTCCAACCTGGTATCCTCAAATGCTCGCATCTTCTTAAAAAGCACAGCATGGACAAACACTCCATCTATTATTAAGGCAGAAGCTTTTTGTGGTGTTCCTAGACATAGTGGTTTGATACCAACAAAAACATCCTGAGCATAAATCAATTGCAACGGTGGGTTTCGGTCTTTACCTCAATAAGCATGTAGAAGGACAGCATGGTCACAGCAAAGTTATACACTATTAAGACTCTTTTCAAGGAATACGCAGGCCTGTTCTTCATATATATTTGTCCCAGGTATACTATAAGGAGGTAGATGAGAGTGAAGGACAGCGTGGGTAAGCAGGAATCCAATAGGAGCCATCCCCTTACTCTTGGATCTGAGAAATAGAAAACCAATATGAAAAAAATCATTAGTGTGACCGTTCATTTTCATGCAAGATTCGATAAGAGAAAAATGTTCTTTCGAGAGGTTCAATCAATGCACCTGTGTTAATAACATTTAATAAACTTTAGCTGGGATCTTTATTAGAGAGACAGTAAATGTTTCAGACCCCTTATACATTTTTGAATGACATTTAAGTTGCATTGCTGAGCTTCTGGACAGTGTAGCACCTACATTTGTAACTAGCCAGAGCTCTTAGCCATTCCACCACACATTCCCTTAATGATGCTGTTTTCTGTTTAACTCTGTTCCAAGCATTGAACAAACGCACGGTGACAGACACAATAATATGCATGCGAATGTGGTTATCCCTGGATACATGCCCACAGTTTAAAAAGCAAGAATTCTATCAATATTCTTTTTTTAGTGTTTAAACACCAACTTTTAGTTATTTCCGCCCAAAAAATACAGTTCATAGTTCTCTTTCTGTTCAATTTCAGTGGATACATATCATAATACCTTCCTAAAAAAACCAGCGGTTACTCTGCAAGGATTTATATTATTGATGGTTAAATCTGATTAGACTCACTGACCTGGATCCCGCTCAGACGGTTACATTTATACGGGGGGTGATGCTTAGATGGCAAAGTATTGCCGATAATAACCAACACAAATATGCATGGAAAATCAATGAAATCAATGTATTATCACTACAAATGATAAAATATACTGATGACTCACCTCTTTCTCCAAACAGATTATCCACAAATCTGTTTAATTGTTTGTCAAAGGCCTCTAATTGGTCCTGGAATTAAACAAAAAACAATTTTAGTCATCAGCAAAAATCTATGGATCCAAAACTGTTAAAGGCAATACATTTAGGAAACCGATTGTGAAAATTGCCTACTGGTGCTAGAATGTTCTCTACTTAAGGTCAGAGGACAAATGTAATGATACCCCCGCTTTCCATCCTCCTTCAGAAAAGGTCCCATCAGCTGTGATCATTTACAGTACTTACGAACAACAAACTAACAAACAAACTGACATTATGAGGATTATGGGACATTATGCAGCCTGCCACACATCATGCTATTCATGAGGAATACAAATTCAATATTTAAACTGAATCTTTCAATAAAATGTACATGCATATTTAGAATTTCTTCTTTCTTTGCCCAGGAGACCAGCCCTGAGAGAGGGCAGATCAGACTGATCAGAACTTTAGTTGAGCATTGATCTATGCCCGAAGCAACTGAGTAGCCCTAATGAGAATACAAATGAATATGCTGATTTCTCAGAATATGAATCCCTCACTACGAAGAACATGAGTATTATGGGATGAGACACCAAGATCCTGAATCTACGCCATGTGAAACAAAACTGCTATTGTAAAAATAAATGCACATTTTTTCAAATTTCCATAAATTGTTCCAGACTATGAAAAACAAAGAACAACACACAACAAATTATACCAATTCATGCTGAAGGGCCGGTCGTAATAAAAATAATAAAAAAATGTGACCAGCAGAAAAGTTTGGACTACACTTTATTTAACAACAAAAAGTCTCTAAAAAGTCTCAGAAAAAAGCTTAAGCACATTCTGACTGGTCAGAAATTTAAAACAACTCCTGTACTATTTCTTAAGAGTACATCATTTCGTATTTATAGGAAATTTAGAAATGTTATTAAAATGAGCTCTAGACCCTAAGAACAATGCCATAAATGCATGCATCTGGCTCTATTATTTGCCTAAAACATGCAGCTTTTACAAGAGAGCACGTTAGTGGGTTGGGCATGCTGGCACGTCACACAATAAATCCCATAAGTCCTTTTTTCAGACTGGCACAATGTCAGGTCTTATTTTAAAGATGTGTAGCATGCCTTTATTGTGCAAAACGAGCAATACAAGCTGTAAGGTTTGATATTTGGTTGAATAAAATGGAGCATT
Source organism: Hiodon alosoides (assembly GCA_025775065.1). Taxonomy (NCBI): domain Eukaryota; kingdom Metazoa; phylum Chordata; class Actinopteri; order Hiodontiformes; family Hiodontidae; genus Hiodon; species Hiodon alosoides. Next base: position 43,373 of record JAOYSI010004749.1, read on the forward strand.
GCTAAATGAGATAAACAAAGTATGCGTCTTACAGAAGTTGTACGTACCACAGGGTCTGAGGGCTGAAAAGGTCACTTGTTTCTGTAAAGGGTGTCCTCCCCAAAGAATTGTCTCTCATTTTTAAGTCTTTATTGATCAGACTTGCTGTACAGTAGCAAACGTCGGAAGGTCGACTTATTGGGAACGATACTCTGAAATTTCAGACTATGGTCTCTGGGGGAGGTGACTGTATATACCTAGTAATTACCCTTGGGTGTTTGGTTACCTAGACAGGAGGACACTCTCTGGAGTTCACACTATTCATTACCGTGCTGTCCTCAGCACTTTGCCTTCTGTCCAACGGGATCGTCTGTCTAATGCTGGAAATACAGGAAAATTGTCTCCAGGGATTGACTAGAGAGAGGTACACCCATCAAGATCATACTGTTCCAGAAAGTATAAAGATACCAAATGCCAAGGGATTTACAGCTAAAATAAAATGTGTTTATGAACACTGTTTCAACTGTATATAACTATCCGTGTACTTAAAGTCAAAATGTGATTTGTGAATAGATAGCCCTTCCTATAACTAAACTAGAGTTTCAATAAAAAAAAGGGTTCAATACAAATAATTTTGTCTTACATTCCCCTTGTGGACATTTCAAATTTTTTCTAAAAACTTCAAACTTGAATGAGCAATTTTGGTTGACTATGTACACCAATCACCATGCAGATATCCTTCCCCAATATTTGGAATATTTTTACGCTTTTTTTTTGTCTCCTTCACCTGGGTATGAGTGGATTAGAACAAATATCACAGTTAAGATGATTGCAAAGGGGAATGAATACTCCAATATTAATTGTAAAAATAAATGTAAATATTTCTGGCTTTAAACATCAGATGTTTTTGATGGCAGTGAAAGGTGGAGCTGCAGGGATATATATAAGCAATTCATGACAGCATGACAAATTTTGTGCTAATTTAATAATAAGTAGACCAGAAAAGCAGCTTTTTCAGTTTCAGGATCTGAGGATGTTCTCTCCTGACTTTTCTGCCAATTTGGCCACGCTATAAGTGAGTCTGTAATTAGTCACCTTCTTTAGATTGTCCTGTTTGTTATGAAATACAGATGCGCCATCTAAGTACTGTGTGACCTCTAATGCTGAAACTTGAAGACAAATCTAATGTTCATAACATTTTCTTTATATTTTTTAACATGTTCGTCCAAAGTGCACATGCTATTCTTGAAAATAAAAGCAATTACTAGTTTTAAGATAATTCTTCCTAAAAAACAAAAAAGTTTTGGGCTAAAAAAAAAAAGAAAAAAAAAAAAAGCCCAGCCCTGGTATTCCCAATATTCACATTATTTGAAAGATGCACCTCTTTACCTATATGAGTTTCCCTTAACAGATATTTTAGTGTGTTTTAGTGAGTGAGACAACCCTGAGTTGTTCTCACTTATATTAATTTCTGCAACAAAAAAACTCTAAAACAACCTACATCCTCCATTGTATTTAAGAGCTGTCTCTTTGCTGACCCCCTTTGTGACAGACACACAGTGTCTTTTAATTCTCTCTTAGAATAAAAAAGACACGATTCAGACAGAAGTATAACTGGGGCCAACTACTCAACAGCGCCCAGTCACAAAATAACAAAAGCGAATTTAATTAAACGCTTCGGTCTGCAGATAATCAGGTGCTAAAAAACAAACTAGTTTTCGTGTATATTTCACAGTTGTGAAATATACACGTGTGGCAAAGGCAAATGGAAATGGAAGCTACCTAAACGACTAGCTACATATTAAGCCATGTGGCTTGCATTTACAGAATATTATCGGAGATCGCACATGAGGCATTAGCAGCATCATTACCAATCTAACCGGCATTGCAAGAAATCAACAAAAACTGATAACGTTCTTACCATATTTAATATGAAACTGTCCACGTATTTGATATCTCGAAGGTGATTGTTTTGCGCAAAGTGGTAAGCGAGTTAAAAATATAGACAGACGAGCCAACACAAAAGAAGCGCTGTCCAGTATCTTTCTTTCAGACTTCAGTTCACAAGACCGCTTGGTTACAAACCTCACGAAGTCCGGCTCTTCATTTGCCGGCCTGTAATTCCTACGTTTCGCCGGGGGTAGGAAAAAAACAGACCGACAACCACAATAACCAATAAAGACTCAAGATCCTGTGGGCATAACTCCAGCAGGGGCGGAGAGGGAATCGAACCACCGTTTTGAGGTGTGGGAGTAGGACATGACTGGACGGATGAGAAGGGGTGGGCTTTTCATTGTCTGTGAATTCTGATGAATCTGAGTATTTGTCGTGCAGGCCTACCAAAGGGAAAGATCATTATATCAGTCTGGTGAAAGAGAGGCATTTGCATTTATGTGCAATTTGTATTACCTATAAGAACATATAGATTCGGATAAATATTCAAATTGAATTTGCAATATATATATATTGAGAGGTGCCTCTACTTTATTACTATAAAAGAACTATAAAATATACAATAGTTCTCCTTCACGTGGAATATATTAAAATGAAGAGTTATTGGTCAATGCGTAAACAAATATTACTTAGCGGCCATGGATAGATGGTGATAATAGATCATGCATGTTATGTTACAGTGCCAAAAAAATTGGCTCCATCTGATGGTCCTTCTCTTTGGTTCATGATGGATGACATTAGTCAGACTCTGAGACACTGTCCCGTCACAATAAATACAACACTTGATAATAAAATAGAGGATCTGACTAAATTCCCGGGACGCAAAGTATTCCATTTCACCATGTCCATAGTAAGACATCACATGTTGAGAACTGTACACCACCATGTTTAATGGAATACTCCGGTCAGCTCACGGTCACATAAAAAAACTTATTCGCTAGGCCTACTAATTTCACAGCGGTTTATCTGTTGCAGAAACAAATCTAGAAAAGACATATATGAATGCATGTGTGTGTGTTTGTGTTAAAAAAGGAACATCAACTTTAGAATTAAAAGACGAACCGTTACGCACAAGCTGCCTCACGTCAAAATCCTCCAGTTGTCAAATAAACCAGTCCTGGAAAACCATTTCACTTCCATATGTTTTATGGTGTTAGATATTGAAATGTGAGGTAATATCAGTCACGAGATTACAAGATTGATTTATATGAAATTACAAATTAAACTACGAATACTTTACGGAAGGCGTATAATAGTTTCCTTTTTAATTTGTATTAAGACCTGATTTAAAAGACAGTTTTCCCCACTATATAT
>JAOYSI010004750.1:0-14060 GCA_025775065.1 Hiodon alosoides
CAAAGGTTTCTTTACCAAATATTAAGTTCTGATTTTCTGATGTATCAAATACTTATGTCCTGCAATAAAATGCAAATGAATTATTTAAAAATCATACAATGTGATTTTCTGGATTTGTTTTAGATTCTGTCTCACAGTTGAAGTGTCCCTATGATAAAAATTACAGACCTCTACATGCTTTGTAAGTGGGAAAACCTGCAAAGTTGGCAGTGTATCAAATACTTGTTCTCCCCACTGTATGTGAAAGCCTCAAACTGTTTTTTTTTCTGTCTTCATGCATTTCTGAATAATTATTTAATCATAATGTAAACCAATTTATTAAATGATGTAATTGGCAGCAAGTATGGCCGTATTATGAATATTTTCATTACTCCTTCAATACAGGAGAGTATTAAGTGCTGATAAAGAATTATCTGCTCCACGCACCTGTTTAAGGCCAACCACACCCAAGAACTTTCCCCAAGCTATCATTTTTTAAAAGCTATCAGTCTTTTGCTTCAGGATTTTCAAGGTAAGTTTGTTTAATTTCACTTTAGTGTTGGCATTTCTTTTAAGTTAATTTTTTTTATTAAGTGTTGTTTTTCACTCATCCATAAATTGAAATATTTATAGCTTACAGTAATTTTTTATATAAACGAGAATCATTTATCATGTAAATTGTGGATATTCTTGAAAATGTAAGTTATAGTTAAACTCTGGTTTAATATTTTTAGAAATGGTTTAATTAATTTTATTCATTTGTGGAAATTTTTTGTGGTATTTATTACTGAACGATGTCCCTCTTATCCTGAATACTTTTAGGAGACTAGGATGTCCCTAGATCTATCAATGGACTATTTTGATGTCCTAAATGAGGATGTCCGATTTAATTATACAGATATTGATATCAACCCCAGGACTTCTGCCTGCCCTCCTCTGAAGTATGTGATCAGTGCAGGTGTCCATGTAGCCATCTTGATGCTGGTGTCAGCACTAGGAGTGACTGGCAATATTTCTGCACTTCTGCTCACTTCTCGGCCGCGGGATCAGAGATCATCTCTGAACACATACCTGTTCAGCCTAGCAGCAAATGACCTCCTATTTGCCCTCACCGTGACTTTATGGGCCTTTTGCGAATATTCTGGGTGGATCTTTGGAGACCTAGCCTGCAAAGTCCTCTCTATGCTGGAGGAGCAGCATATGTACACCGGGGTTCTGCTTCTGGCTTGCGTCTGTGCGCACACATTTCGAAGAGTAAATGATCGCCTGCTTTGTGTCTGTGCATGGGTGTCTGGGGTGATGCTTGCTCTTCCAAAAGTCCTGTATATCAAGGCGGCCAAACAGCCAGATGAGACCATTACCTGTTTCTATCATGTAGACCCGGTATCCCTGCAGCTTCCTTACATCGTATTCAGGTGTGTAGTCGGGGCTGTCATCCCAACATGTATCTTTTTAGCTGAAAGCACATTTTACAGCAACTTGGTGAAATCCACGGAGAACAGAAGCAGAAAAGAAATTGGCCTCATCCTAACAGTGATGCTGGCCTTCATTTTGTTTCGGAGTCCATTTTATATTGCTGCCTTCATTATTACGTTGTTCAACTATGGCATCATTGATGTGACATGTCAACTGCTGTTGGAAGTTGAGCAGGCTACTCACTTGACTTTCCTACTCTGTAGCTCTCACTGTTGCGTTAATCCGCTTTTGTTTAGTATATTCTGGAACAAGTTCAAAGTAAATTTTTAATGATTATCTTGGCCGGCATGTGTGCTGGGAGCATTTGATAAAATCGTTTTCTTACAACTTGACAAGTCACTGTGGCACACTGGGGCATGCCCAGTTCGAGAGCGTCCGGAGACAGCAGTACTGGCACACAATTAAAGACTTTATTATTCTTTAATTGATGGAACCTGAGTGCGGTTGCATTGATGTAACAAGGTCCTTCATTTTGGCATCCCCCCCCCCCCCCCCAGATTTGCTGTCAGTCTGCCTGCCCTGTGAATTGGCCTCCACCTATGAATCGTTAAGGTTGCTGTCACATTTTTTGGATAAACCCCAACAGTTGGTTGGGTCATTGGTCAGGGGGTCAAGGATCATTGATAATTGAATCTGAAAGAAAATCAAGACCAAATGACGTTCTACCAAAAATAGAGTAATAGTAAAAGTAATACAAAGTCATAGATTAGAAAAAAGGGTACAAAATAATATCCAAGGTTTTGGCTATCCCAATCCGATCATTAATCAGGAAGTGTAAGCTACATCTCAATCCCAAAACCCTGCCAGGACCCTGCCAGGACAAGGCTGTCCCTCAAAACTCAGCACTAAAACTTGAAGCAGACTTGTGAGAGAAGCCACAGAAAGGACAAAAACACTTGAAAGCAAGTGCTATGTGCGGCGCAAACCTAGTGTCACAGTTCACAACACAGCCCCAGTTCCACAGTAGATGTTATCAGTCACTTCTCTCTCATCATTCAATTAACATTCCTGAAGCCTATGTGGCCCTACACCTTCCAACTTAGTTTTCTGTTCCACATATAATCCTGCTATAATCGCTGACCCTCACTCATTGTGAAGTCTTGTCTGTTTCACTACGGCATCTCTGAGTGTTCACTCCTTTGTTACCATGTTCCCTGAATTCCTAACCTTGCTTTGCCTGACCCGACCACGACTTTGTCTTTTCCTCAAAACTCTGTCTGCCAGATCACCTAACCATTGCTTTTGTCCCGGATCACGTCTTTGCCCAATCTTGATTGCTCTGTTGTGCCGGTACCCGACCCACGCCTGTCAGCACTGCAGCTGGGTTCCCCTGTTCTTGTACCCCGTGGTGCATTAGACCAAGCACTGCCCATGCCTCAAGACACACATCCCTGCAGTGAAGTATGGTGGTGGCAGCATCATGCAGGCACTCGGCATCTTGTTAGAACTGAAGGAACAATGGATGGAGCAAAATACAGGCAAATACTGCAGAAGACACCTGCTTCTGGTAAAAACCTGAAGCTGGGAAGGAAATTCACCTTTCAGCCCGACAATAGTCCCAAGCAGAAGGCTAAAGCAGTATTGGAGTGCCTCAAGATCAAAAAGGAGATTGTCCTACAGTGGCCCAGTCAAAATCTCATAGAGAATCCATGGCGCTTTGGCTGCCCACCAACCAGAAAAACCTTAAGCAAATCTGCCAATCAGAAGAATGGGCCAAAATCACGCCGTGTGTAAACCTGGTAAATGCTTACCCCAAAAGACTTAAATCTGTTATAATACCAAAATATGGCTCTACTTAATGTGTGGGGTTTGTTAACTTATACATGCAACATATTTTTTTTTTCCTCCAACATACGACCAATGTCACCTTACAATAACTGAATGATCAAACAGAACAAAATTTCAATCAAATTCAGTAATAAAAGAGAATTGGTCAGGGATCTCAATCATTTTGCAAGGCACAGTATCTTTTCCATGTATTAAGTAAAGGTTTATTTTTATTTTGTAATGATGTATTTAATAATGTATCTGCTTGTGCATAATACTCTTTAAAAAAAATATTACAAACTTAAGGATACTTCTAATTTAACATTCAATATTCAATATGGATACTAGAACAAAATATTTTTCAATAAAAAGATTTCATTAATGCTGATAACCTTATTGATAACTATGTTAATTATACAGATCAAATACAAATAGTGGTATGCATGAAATGTTTTCGAAGTACAAGAGAAATTGAACAAAAATGGCTGAAAGTTCAATATCAAGTGTCTGCTGAGGAACACTTCACATGATTTCCAGTCTTATGAAAATATAGTTTTTAAGATTAATTGGTTGTACTTGATAGCAACAGCAACATTTTAAAAAGAGGCAAAACTATGAATTTTCAGTAGTACCCACTTTTGTTGTGCTATTGGGTCATGAAATAGGGGGCTGTTTACTGAATTATGCATACTTTTTGGGAAAGTGTCATAACGAGTACCCCACTCATCCTACTTAGTCTAATAGCTACCGCTTTTAGCGTTTTCAGATTTACGTTTCCCTTTTTTAAAATTTTTTATCGGGAAGTAGCTAGCTAGTGTTAGCTTGTTGTGGCAGCCCTGAAGGAGCGTTAGGCTAACGGCTGTAATGGACGCTAAAGAGGCAAATAACGGCAGCCTGAGTGAGGGGGTCACAGAGAGTCATGGAAGCAGAGAGTGAGATGGGGAAGAACCACCTGTGGATTATTTTTGTCACAGCCATTCCACAATTTGGGTTATGCAGCAAAGTTAAGGATCAAGACTGCTGGACGACCAACTCCACAGATAACGATGATCAAAAATGCTAGACCAGGTTACCAGAAAGATTCAAAGCTAAATAAGGCCTGTTATGAGAGATATTCTTGGCTAACGGGCATAACTCATTACATACTTCATTTTATTTTTTTAAAATTATTCCAGATTTTCATGGTTTTTGTTTTTCCTTTTTAAATCAGAGGGTGTTGTTTAAAATTTCCACTGTAACTTACTGGGTGCTGCGTCACTCCTAATTGGCTTCTAGTGACACATTACGCACACACGAGGTTCATTCTCATCCAGAGCCCTCAGAGATCAGTGATCCATCTCGTTTACCTGGCCCATTTTTTATATTAATCCTTTGTGTTGTAATATGAAATATGGTATTTGTTCCTTATGGAAGATGGGGATAAACTTTGGGTGCATTGCCTTACCTTAGTTGTATAGTAAATTTGCATTAGGTTGCTAGTTGGATTATGGCTACATTTGAACATAAGAACATAAGAACATAACATAACTTGAACATAAGTAGAGATAAGTAGCCAACTAGTGTAAAATAACATGACGAAGTGGGTTAGTTTTCCTCCTGTCCTCCCCAATTTTTGAGTCACCAGCCGCCACTGATCTGAATGTAAGAAAGGGGATAAATATTTGTGCAACAGAGTTTATCATAACCCCAGTTCGCTGGAAGTGAACACCGCCATCTTGTGGTCATTCTGGTTGAAGTTTTGATGTCCATATGTAATTTATTACAGTTATACTATTTAATATTTAATCATATTTATATAATGTAATATATTTCCTACATCACCAATTTAGAGACATATTTAATATATCCCCTAATCTAAGCCACAGCACCAATTCATACTCTATAGTATGAAGTAATATACTATAATGAGAGATATTATAACCAGAGGCACAAACACACACATACATTTTGGTTGATTGGACTGACGAGCAGTAGGCTACATTTTGATGGGTTGGTCCACACCCACAGGGCGGACAGTAATTCTCAGCTCCTTTGCCAGTGGGGGTGGGATGTACCTCTCCTCCCGGAGTAGTCTGAGCAATATATCTTCGGAGTCCCGGGGCCAGCTGTAGATTCGGGTGTTCTGGAGCCAGTTAGGCACATGTTTCTGATGAGACAGCATGAGACCAAAGTGAAAAAGCAACAGGAGCCATCTGAGCGAGCAATAGAAGATAGGGAAAAAATTGGGGCATTTGCACAACATTATACAATGGTTAAGTTAAAGTGGAATTAGGAAAACTGTATTGCGTAAAAAAGCAACCCATAAGATTAATCAGCACATTCCCTCAGTGCCTCAGCATAAATCTTTGGTGGAAATGCATCTCGCTCACCTGGGTTGCAAATCGGAACAGCACAGGTACGAATCTAAAATTCAAGCTGCCTTGCTGAATGAATTCGTGCTGCATCTAAGAGCCGCAAATAAAGAAAAAAGATTAAATCAAGAAAGCTGACATTGGATGTAACCGACTAGTACCACCCTTATTCAAATACGTGGTGTCTCAGACTTGATACGCCAGCACATATTCTATTTATTAGTGTAACCAGCTGATTAGACTCTTCTCTTATTTGATTTTATGATCAGTCTTACTACATTTTAGATTATTGTTTTCAATGCTATGCTTATATATTAATGGGCTTTTCACCTTTAAATAGTTAAACTGGTCATAATGTGTCCTGGACACTTAGGGAATACAGAGCTTTGCCAATGCTGAACTGTAGCTTTCTTCTTAGTCTGATCCAAAACTAAAGCTGAGTGTAACTGACGGTCCAACAGTACCTTCCATGTAACCAGGATAGTGTTATAAATGTTACCCACATTATAAAAAGTTATTTGCAGGGGAACGCAGACTCACCATTGAGTGGATGTACTTGGTATGCAGACCATGCCCATCCAAGCTGGATCCCTCAATGTCCACTTTGTACTTGGGACTGATGGCCACAATGATAATGATTGATTTCTGCAATACAATTTCTTAGTCTGTCATTCATTAGCATAGAGATTTCAAGGCCATATCATGTCTTTTTCCAACATATTTAAAGAGGCTGACTGCACTAAACAGTTAAACAGCCAACATTCAAGAAAGTTATAGAACCAAAAGTGACCATTCCAAATGTAAATGTACTATTCACCCTTACGTCTTTTAAATAGCTGTCCATCCACTTGTTGATATCCATTCGTCTTACTGGATTGTCAAATATGTCTATCTGGAAAATTTTAAGTACACGTCATATTGTAAAATATTGTAAATTGTAAAATTGTAAAATAATACATACACTTAACATAAAGGTGAAATTGTGAAGCATACAAAGAAAATGTAATCTCCGTATATGAAAACTGCATAATTGGTGATTGTATTATAAATACATAATATTTCAACATGTGTGGGGCATACTTCAAAATAAATAGCATTTAAATAATGTTACAATTTACCGCTGGGCGAAAGCCATGCTTCGTCAGAAATTCCACAAAAGGAACCATTTCAGCGGCTGTGTCCACAGAATACGTGACAAAAACATTCCCTAAAATTCAATGCAACAAAACTCATGAGGAAAACAATTGCACAACCAGCAGGGCACTTTAGCTATTCAATGATACGCACCACTAGACACGGGGATGTTAGAATGACCACACATTACAACAAGCTAGATTTTACTCATTGGCCATTTACGTCTATTATCAAAATATGTACGTAATTAATATCCAAGTAGTTTATTTCCATTCAAACGCTTTGTGATTTCCACTCACGGCATTCGTCAGGCAGACTGATGGTCTTCCTGATGCAGTGAGTCTGGGAGGAGCCACCAACTGACCCGGGAACCACACTGACCTCAGACATGACCTCTGCTGGACAGCCAACAGGGTACAGAGTGTTGACACTGGTCACAGTTCTGGTGGGGTCCTGCTCCAGAGATCTGCAGTTTGTCTGGACACTGAAGAACAATATTAACAATATGGAGTATGTCACAGACATCAATAATGAGTCAAAATCAGCACTCTAAAAATTATTTGCAAAATTAACAACGAGGCTCTGTGTATGGAATGGCCCCTTCAAAAACCAGATCTCCATACCATTAAAGCTGTCTAGGACTATTTACATGGATAAAAAATTACCTTGAGGTGGGGAATGTCATTGAACAGGAGTTTATTTAGAGAATTATTTGAAAGTGTTCCCAAACTAATCCCAACGCTTCTGAAGGGAAATGACGATCATTTGTGTTATTCATTTACATAGATGTATGGCTTATATAAAGGTTGTCTTTTGGAATTGATTTTCTTCTTCATGAAGGTGTATTTGCATTTGACCTAGCTTCCTTTTGCATCAGAATAGTAAAATGCAAAGCACGTCAGCAATGTGTGAGCGTGTGTGTGTATGTGTCTGTGTATATGCATACCTATAGTCCTACTTTATCTTTATCTACAGCTTTTGGAAAGAATTCACAGAAAAGAAAAGAAAAAAACAGGGAATTCCCCAAAACATGTGTTTACCAGAACATTGGCCTTGGCAAGTTCCCAGCTTCCTTATACACCTGCGAGTGGTTATATGGGTACTGGGAGGGGCCATAAACCTCTCTAGGAATGGAGCAACAACGAGGGGAGTAATAGAAGCCATGATTCACTGGATGATAATCTATGGAGGAAAGTAAAACTAGGTAAACTAACCAATTCTAAATGCCTGTATTTCTATGAGGAAATAGAGGACATTGAAAAGGCACATGAGGTTAAATATATAATTATGCAATTTAACCCTTTATATTAAAAAGGCTTGGTTTTATAAGAAAGCTCACATATTCACCCTCATGATGTCTGAAATGCCATAATTGTCACAGGATTCTGTAAGTCACTTTTTGTTACATTTACATACATTTTATCAGTTACTCTTGTCCAGAGCGACGTACAAAGTGCTGTAGATTCGTTATTAGCTTCTGGTTGCTATTTCACAATTAAATTTACTGCACATTTATCTTTAGGTGCCTCCCTTATTTGGATTATTATTTTCATCATTATTACCATCATTATTAACAAACAATTGTTTTGTTTATACTCTGCTTAATACTAGGGCAATTCGGTTTACCTAGCTCAAATCAGGTGTACAACAGCAGTGGTTCTGATTATGAGGATAATGACCTTTAGGCCACTTGGTTTTAAAAATGTTACAGAAAAAAACTAATCATCTTAAGTCTAGGGTATACTTATTAAGATACTTCAGGAACTAAAATATTTAAAATCTGCATTGATGTCCCTTACTTTGTGGAGGCATGCACGGGTGATATAATGTGCGGTCAAACTGGGGGATTCGGGGGCCCTCAAAGTGGCCGATGTCCGATCTCAGAGGTAGTGCGAGCTCAAGATCATCAAGGTCCTGGGACTCATATCCTGTGTCCTTGCTGTGGAGGTCTGGAGGCCTGGCCGGGGCAGGGTGGCTGGGGAAACTTTCCGCTCTCTCTTGGGGAACGTATTTCAGATCACCCCGAGGACTCTGTTCTCTGCTACACGGCAACCCGAGCCTGGCAGTGTCCAGTCCTGCTTCAGAAGCGCCCTGTTTGAAATGTGAGGAGGCGGCGGGCAGATCCACCTTTCTCGCTTGCATCTCTTCCTTGTCAAAGTACCGGGGTCTTGAGGATGAGGCCGCTGGGTGGAACCTTTCCTCTCTACCTCTCCATAAGTCCTTGACATAGCTGCTTCCCTCACATCTCTGCCTGACGCAGTCCGCATAATGAGCCTGTTCTGCAGGATCAGTTAATCCGCCAGCTGCCCCTGTAGCCTTGTCCGTGCAGTGTGAGGGGTGCTGTTCTTGGTTTAACTTTGACAAAATTTCCAGTAATGTCATAGACTCATCCATCTCTATAGGAATACTTTTTTGGTGGTATGGGTCTTCAGGGAAAGAAAGACAAGTTAGCAGAAATTAATTGGCTGTATGACTAAAAATAGCAATTTAACATTACCCATCAGAATACTATGTAATTATTACAATTATACAATTCCTTATTGTTGTATTAAATATAAGGAACAGAACAGGACTCAATTACTTTTAGGTGCTCAGTCCAGCGCTATAATTGCTTCAACACAGACTTCAATAAGTTACCATTATCATGATTATATCCATGACATCTGGAGAACGTATTGTATCATTCTTACATTTTGTAATTTTTATTACAAAAATTTTATGCCGAAAACACGTTGACATCTAGTGAAATACAAGTTTTTGTAATTTTACGTCATTTCATATTTCGGATAATTCAATTAACAACCATTCATTTTTATTTATTTTTTTAAACCTTGAATCTTGAATGAGTTTATGGTCGATTTTTACGATAGAAGCTTACCCGTGAAGTAGTCCATTGTCTTCTTAGTGCCAATGTTTGTTTTTTAATGATTATTAATGCTGTAGCACAAAATGACAGCAAACAAGAAACAATCCCATCAACATTAAACTAAACTAACAGTTTTGTAAATATTTTGTGGTTTTAATTTAAATACACATAACGCAGTCGAGCGAAGTAACTCCAGCAAAGATTAAAAAAAGACACAGATAAAAATACATTTTAATGTAAATCCTTCCTGCTAAACTTAAACAAATACCACGACACTGAAAATGCAGTTTTGCTTCCTCAATATCGCAGTTTAAACATTATTAAACACGATTTCAATTTAATTTAATGAAATAAACCAATAAAAAACATAATTATGTTACATTCTGTCACATCGTTTTCATAAAAGTGATATATAACTCGGGTGAATACCTTCCAGTGACTGCAGAAGAGGACATGCCGCAGTTCGCAAACAAGGAAATAACTGTGTACAGTTTCTCTTGCTCTCTATATGCAAATATTCTGACACCAATCAGAAGCACACGCACTCAAAACGCTTCTTTGAAACACACGGCGCAGGGTCAATAGCAAAGCTGGACGAAAGCACGAAAGCAGCGGCTAGATAAAATGTAGGGCGTTCTACTAAAACTGTAATTCACGGATAAAATTATTATTTTTTAAATATAGTTTATTGTTCAAGCGGAGGCTTCATGGGGAACAGTGTGGAGAAAGTATTGAATATGCTGTTTTTTCCATTATAATTATTTTAAAAATCAATAAAAAGGGATTACTTTGGTTTTACTTTTGGGTAACTTTGTTCCCCATTGATACACAGCCAGCGGTTATGTTCAATTTTCCTTTTTTAAACAATTGGTTCTCGATGAAAATCAAGCCAGTTTTTGGTCAATTCTCGACAGATTGTCTTGTTTGATGACTACACGATCATATTCTATTGCAATTCTGTTTAATTCATAATAGCCGCTCTCATAGATGTAATTTTGGGATTACCTGGGTGCAATATCGACTGGATTGTTTTTACTGCAATGAAGTAAAACCACATAGGTTTGAGCAAACGGGTCACCTCACTCAAGAGTGGCTTGTCAATTGGATTGCATTGCCTTTGTTACCTTTGATGACATCAAAAAGGATCACTAAGACATGAATAAGTATTAACTGTTTCTCAGTCTTCTCTCCAAGAATGTGCTTCTACAATAAGTTTGATCTTATTTCCCAACAGAAACTGACAATTACAAAACAATATATACAAGCATTCTTAATTATATGCACAGCACTGCCCTTAAGATCTCTCTGTACCGGACACTAGCATTGTATAGTCTATTGGGTAGTATATAATTTGTAATGACGGATATTTTCAAAGCAGAATTCCTTTCTATTAAAACCAAATATTTAAACCAGTACACCTTGCCTGATGGAACGGAGCACACATTACAGAAAGTATATATCCGCATATAAACCTGCCTTTTATTCAGTGAGCACAGAGCATGCTCATGTTTGATCATGACTGTGGTCTTTGCTTTAGCTATTGTCTTGCTGTGACCTAGGTAGGGTCAATGTTCTCAAAACCGCCTCAGCACAGCTTCTCACACCAGGTAGCTTTTACCCAAAGATTCTGCAGCAGAAGCAGGGCTCGTCCCCAAGTGCAGGCTACAAGTCTGGTGCTCCTCCACACTGAGTAAATTGTTTATTATTTCACACGTTAACAAAAACTTAATGTTACGTATTAGTAACATGGGGGGGGGGAAAGAACTACGAAAAATAAGCCTAAAAGACAGATGTAGGGAAGACTTTAGAACCAGAACCAATCAAATTATCAAGTTTTAATAAACGGCTCCTCTCAACCATTTAATGTTGTGGAACTAATTATATTATTTATTAATTATCAAAACATTTATTCATGATCAAATTTAATTTCTTCACCAATACATTTAGGATTGAAAAAATAATAATACATTTAGGATAAAAATAACTGTATTCACTCATGTTACTGGTTAATGTATGTTGAAAGCTTAAGTTTTGGAATAGTGGTAAGTTGACTTATATCAATATCAACACATATAAACCTGTTAAAAATATAACGTTTAACAGTGGGTATTCACAAACAATGGGGAAGGAGACATGCATAGATAAAATGGCAGACAGGGGGATTTCAGGAAGACTAGGGAGAAAGAGGGAAATGGCAGATGAATAGTTTGGCCTTCAGTAACCACAAAGGGAAGATAAAATGGTTAATTTACCTATATCTGAAATTGAAGTTGTGATGAGATCCGTTTATACCCTTAGTTAGAGAGTAGGTGAGAGACAGATCGCATGCAAAAGGTTTACATTTAAGCAGGTGGAGTTAACAAGTGCACAGCTACAGGTTAAGAAACGATTTGGAAAGCCATCCACTTTGTTTTTTGTCACTTTGTTGTAATTATCTTTTAATACGTTATGACAGAGGTATCCACACGTGCAGGCCGCATGTCTTTTACCAACTAAACCATGTTGTTAAAAAGAGAAGAGCAAGGGTTGCATGCGCTTTAAAACAAAACAGTTTATGACAAAAACGAACGCGTAGAACACTTAAACACACTCATTATAACATCCAAGATTCGAACATCGTTCTAAACTAAATATTACAAGATCTGCCTAGATGATGCAGCTTATTTGAGGACTTGTATCGTGAGACACAAGTCACTGTCCTTTTGCCACGAGATCCGAGTCCAAGTCTTTGGAGAGCTCTCAGAGGAGTCTTCAGGGGAAGAAAGTTCCCTTTGTGTCTTGGGCGGGGTGATACACCGGCTGAAAGAATATGGAAACACTGTTGACAACTTTGTCAGGAGCTTGAGGGGAACCGGTCGCCTTGTTTCTTGGAATTAGCCGTTTTCAGGGGGAAGCTGCCTTCAACTTCCAAGGTCCTGTGGAAGGCCTAGAATTCCAAGTCTCAGCAGATTATTAGTCAGTTAGTTCAGAGCCCCGGAGGGACTGTTGTGAAATAGTTTGTGAATACGTCTCTTCATAGAGCCTAGCCCTGGGGCTGGGGCAGAAAGAGTTTGTAGGGTGGCACATTTTAGAGCTAAGCTTGGAAAGGCCGTAGCAAAAGAGTGCCAATTTTGTCTATTCTTAGAACCTAGCCGTGGGACTGCGAGTTTGTTATTCTGTCACTCCTTTAGAGCACAGCCTGGAAAGTCTTTAGCAGAGGAGAACAAGAAATGTCTGTTCTATGTTTTAAAGGGGAAATGTAATTTATGAACTGTCAATGGTCCTTTGTGACTGGCTGGTGGAGTTTGAAAGTACTGGCTAGGGGCGCTGGCTGCTGATGTCATTTTTTGGTGCCGGAGAGAGGGAAATGTAGTTTGTTTGGACTGAGCGTGGTATTAAATCGAGGTAATTCACAAACCCAATTATAAAGAAAGAAACATACAGGAAAGTGTTGTTGCCCCCAGAGACGCACTGTTATTTACAAGGTTTGTAAAAGCTGTTCTAATAAGACCATTAAGTGTTATTTATTTATTTATATATTTATTCATGTGTATTTTAGGCCGCAAGTCATTTTATTATACATAATTAGGATGTTAAGCGATGCAAACATTCCTGTTAGTTTGGAGGGAATTTTACACCCAGGTTACTTTTTGAAACCTTAGAAGGCAAAGAGATAAAACATTTCAGTCTTACACATCAAGCTATTAGCACAGAATATAACATACATTTTCTGTGAAATAATGTTGTTATAGAATTACACTAGCATTTATGAACGTAATGAGAAAAATCTGTTCTCAGGAGTAAATAAAAACTTACAATGAAAGCTATATTATTAAAGTAAGAAGGGGACCTGACTTGGGCTGAAGCAATGGCCCAGTAATCACAGTAACAGATAATATTGCAATTTAAAATCTTATAACTTAACAGGGTTGCGTATTACGACAGCAGTTGTTTTTACCTGATTGTAAATTATTCAAAATGATCTTGTAGCAAAATCAATGATTTGCCCAGAAGAAAGACAGAAATTCCCAGAATATAGACATCAGGCCAGTACACAGATCTGGCAGGATGGGGTGGAAATTCCCAGAAGAAATTCCAGCAGAAGATTCCAATAAGTTTTTTTTTTTTTTTTTTTTTTAATTTACTATCAAAATTATTGAAATTACTGTTATAATCCTGGACACAAAAAAGTATAGAAAAACAATTTAAAAACAAAAAGAAATAAAACAGGCTAAAAGAAAGACACAAAAGAAGAGAGGTAAAACAGGCACATCATATTTACACTAAATACAGGCTTTTCTGTGGTCATGATTCACCTGCCCTGTCATTTCCATTCCCATTGCCCTTTAATCCAGGAAAGTAGGGACCTCCAGAAACCCTCAGTAAAAAGTCTGTCTTCCCGCCTGAGTGGAGCACGTCAGAGGCTAAGGGAGAAAACCGTTTGTCATTATTTTGACCCCAAATCACATTCAATATTTCAATTTCAGACCCATCAACAAAATTAACTT
>JAOYSI010004751.1:0-14058 GCA_025775065.1 Hiodon alosoides
CCCCCAAACAACTTTTAACTAACTAAATTTACAGAAGTATGCATGAATTTCACGGTTTGGTGTTACAACGGTGGAGTGCCTGAACGATTTCTCACTGGCCACCGCTGTGGCAGTGAGATAATCTATACAGTTATTTTAAGGTCATTATCTCACCATCATTATTGACACGTCAATCATATAGCCCTCTAGCTCCTGACATGTATTTGTACAAAAGATTTACAGTGGGGCGGTGGGGTTAACACTGTCCACTCTGTATTAAAATGGCTTGCTGCTATATTTATCTGCACCAAAACTGCTGTTTTCTTCTCATCGAGGAATGGCGCGGGGAACCAGATGAGATGAGATGGTATCCCGGCAAAGATACAGTCAACTACTTAGCAGGATGGGTCACTCCGTACGGCTAATGAATACTAATCGCCAATGCTTACGTCACCCTTGAGGGACTATGCTTGTCTTGGAGTTTTGCAAACCAACATTACTCCACACAGTTTTCATATAGAAACGTGTCTGTAAAGTTGGATCCATGTGGGATGTTCTCAATGGTGAAGTGTTTATGTAACGAGTGCCTCTGTTGGGACAAACTCGCCCAATCACCGTTTATGACGGAATAATGTAAATGATTCTTTCTTCTTTTTCTTACGATACCCAAAAGTGAAGACAGTATTTTACTTCCATGTGACAATCCTAAATCTTGTCTGTACGAAGGGGTGTTAGCACCCTGTGACTTGTCATAGCTGGATATTTGATTTCAGTCCCACTGCCAGGGGGACAGGACTGGTGAAGACTTGCTCAAGTACATATTAGTCAAGAAGGCCAATAAAAACCTCAGGCCAACCAAGGTATGCCAGAAACAATGAATCACTTTAGAAAAAAGTGTCAGCCAAATAGACAGTAATAATTATATTTAAAACAATATTTGTATCTCCAGGTTTCTACCCCTTTCTCAGCCACAGGTGAACATCCCATCAGCTATACAGTTGTTTCTGTTGGGTGACAGAGTATTTGGCAAACAAAAACTGTAAAATAAATCATGCCAATTTCTTTCTTTTTTTTTTGGCTGAAACGCAATGATTTTGTCTGAACAGGTTTTCTGAAATGTTCTGAAACAAATTTTACGTAGCTGGAATACAATCTGGAGAGGATGCCTAAAGTTTAACCTCACATTGGTGTATGCCCAATAAGAAAAATACTTCCAAAAAATTCCAATCTGCACTATGTTACATTTTACACGTTTGAAATGGCGATGCTGGTATCCGCATGACCAAGTATTGCACAACAATGACCACCAATGATGCCCGCTAAAATCACAGGGTTTTAAGCCAAAGGTTTCCTGATGCACAGGCAATTCAGGACGGCCAAAACTAACAGTAGAACTGCTATCATTTCAGACGGACTTCTGAAGTGGGACATGCAGCCAAGATCCTCAGTCTTTGAAGCCAAATTTTCATTGGTATTTGCTTTTTTTCATTCACGCCATGAGAGATTACCGAGTCGAGCATTTCGGTCTTTAAAGGTTTAGAGTAGTTTTAGTTTGACCGCGATTGCCAAGTTTCATAAAGGGAGAGGGGAAACAAAAGCCGAGAACTATTTGTGTAAGATGAAAACAAAAGTCCCCAATTAAAGACTCATACAGGAGTACATGACTACAGACCTGATTAGGCAATATAAAGTCAATCTAACCTAATCTAATCTAATATTAGCACAATATGAGCATTTGCTCACACTATTCCATTTCCCCGTATTTAAATGAATAATTACACATAATTAATTTGCTACATCTAACCTATTCCCCATTAATAGGTTTAAAGTCAGTGTCAAGAAGTTCAAAAATGAAGGATGAAAAGAAGTTGCAACCATGGCTTAAACAGAACTCTCTCAATCACTGACAATTGGAATTAAAAACTCTTTTTTCTCCTTGATCCAAGCCAGACTTGTGTGAATCAGCCACACACAAAAAAAAACAAAAAAACAAACCCTGAGAAAGGCCGCCCAATAGACTGTTTCACTTCAGCACCACTAGCCACATGTTCAGAGTCTTAAAAGGGCTGGAGTTTGGAGCAAGCTCTGCAAGTCATAACAGACCTGACTGGCCCTGCATTACAGCATAAGCCCAAAGGCAGGGCCTATCCAGCATTCAGCTTCCACCTGCTCACCTCACTGCATTGCCTGGAGACAACCTCTGTGCAGAGGAGTTTTACAAAGCAGGCATTCCCAATACTTTCAGCAGAGAGAAGCTAAAATGCACCATAAATATTTGAGATATATATGGCGACAGTATTTTGCAATTAAATCTATTTTTAATGTTTAATCTAAGTACATTAGTAATATAGAATACAAGGACTTTGTGACATACATTGTCAAGAAAAAGTATTTGCTAATGAATGTTATAAGATCTTCAACCAAAACCTAATATTAAATAATAAAAGAGGGGAACTGCTTCAACTGAGCAATATTCGTCTGTTGTCGAGCAGATTTCAGGTCTTGCCACGACATCTAATTGGGACTTAGATCCTGGTTTTAACTGGGCCATTCAAAAACTAACTTGCTTGCTTGTGTCTTTTTCAGATCATTGTCTTGCTGCATGATGCAGCTGTACTTTAGCTCATTGCGTAACATTCTCACAAATAATTTTCTAATATTGAGCAAGCCTAAAATGATGGGAAGGTGTCCAGTTCCTGATGCAGCAAAGTGTGCCAAAACCGTGGAACACCCATACGTTGGTATGAGGCGTTTACTCTGGAATTCAGCATTTGGTTTTCATCAGAAAACTGGCCAAACCATTTCACTTTTGACTCAACTGTCCACAGAATATTTCTCCAGAACACTTGAAGGTGCTTTTTGGAAATCTAAAAACTTGAAATGTTGTTCTTAGCGGGAAGTGGTTTCTGCCATTCCCCCTCCCCCCCAGTGTCCTTCTGATGGTGGAGTCGTGAACACTGACCTTACCCAAGGTGAGAAAGGCCTGCAGATCCCTGGATAACATTCTAGGGTTTTTAGTGACTTCCTGGAAGACTCCCAAAGACTCACTATTGTGTTAAACTTTCTCCATTTGGGCAATATGGCTCTGACTGGTTTGGTGAAGCCCCAGAACCTTAATGGCTTTGTAACTTATTCCAGACCGACAAGAATAAACTACTTTTTTTTTCTGGAGGTCTTTAGGAATTTATTTTGATTGTGACACGATGGGCCTCAAGAAGCTGTGTACTGACTTCTCTCAGATGGAACGGGCAAAGGTCAGATTTATACTAGACAGGGCCCAAATCAGATCAGATTGTAAACCAAAGTATTCAAACAGCTGGCCCTAATTATCCCTTTAATTGGGTTCAGTTAACTTGGGGAGAATTGACTTCTTCACACCTAAAGATTGCATGTTTGGCTACCTTGGACATAAAACAATATCCTCTCAGATACTACAAAAGATCTGGCCAAATTCAACGTGAAAAATACGCAAACAAATCTGACTTTCCACAGTACTGAAGATGCAATGGTGTTTATTACTGCACCTTTCTATCAGAGGAGAAGGTTAGACCAAATTTAAGATTTAAAAAGAAAACCAGCAAAACTACTAAATGACATCACCAGGAGGAAGCTGACAGCCTTAAACCTGGAAGCTTGAAGCTGTCTGGATATCTCGATCAAAAAATGTGTTCAATGCTGTTACATAAGTTAATACTTTGAATAACTTGTCACCAGGTGAGAACAGACAAAGATTTATTGTGTGAAAGAGATCCGCTGAAAAGAAACCAGGCCCAAAACTTGGCATTGGAGGAGAGGCAAGAACCAATCACGGATGCCATAATGTCACCAGGGTCTTAAATCAGCTTGGTAGTGGGTGCCTATTCAATGCAGTCTGTCAGGCTGCATAGGAATTCCACTGCAGGTCTATTCACACAACTGTGCGATGGGACAGCCCCCCTAACCAGAAAAACTTGCAGCGACTGTTTTCATAAAGAAGCTTGTAATTACTGCCTCGCAAAAACACTCCCCATGGATTAAACGTTTGAACATTTCATAAAACTAAACCAAAACGAAAGATTACAAAGAACAGGAAACGGAAAAGACAGACTGGCATAACCAAGGGCTCGCAAATATGACTTGTTCCAGGATTAACACCGTTTACACAACACAAGCTTGACCTGCATTGCCTTTGGTTTTTAGTCAACCAAGTGCATTCGAGAAATTTTAAAAGAAAAAAGGAGCAAAAGTGATTCCCACGTTTTCCTTATCTATGAAATTTGAACATCGCAATGTAAACAGAACTCATCAGCATAATCTCCACAAACGATTGGTTCGGAGAGACAAACAGAGCTAGCCTAGTTCATGTTTGTTTTAATCAGATCCGCCAGTCACAGCTGACATTTTGGCTCCAATGGTTAAAGCGTGGACTGCTTATCATATACATTAGGCTGTTTTAAACAGGCTCTGCCTAGGTTTACAGATCACCGAATGAGTAAAACATACACTACGTGCAGAGCATGTGACGCCTGACCCCACTCCGAAACCCAAAGACAACAGGACCTCCCGGCACTACAGCAGGCACTCCATGTGACCAGCCCCTTCCAATAACATGTCCATTGCCTTTTCCTGTTTATTTTACTTTGATACACTGTAATCCAAAGAAAAAATAATTAAGTCGATTCATCTATCTAAATCAAATTTAAAATAATTAAATATCAGCACAAATAGCTTAAATGTTAATGCACTGAGCCACCAGAAATTTGCCATAACAGGAATATTTGAAATTAGGATGTTTCCCAGACCAGGATTAACAACAATCGATGTAATCACGCATTTGGCCAATAAACAAAACGGTGCTAAATTCTAACTGACACAAGTTTTATTCCACGCAGAAGGTTTAATTAAATCTAATGCAATTTTTAAGTTTTTACGTATTTAGTAAGAAAGTAACAGGAAAAACTTTTTTCTTTAGTTCTCATTGCCTGAACTGATACTACAAAGACTTGTCAAAAACCCTAGAGAGCCCTCTGTGCTGATCTGGGGGGTGGGGAGAGGGTCACCGAAAAGTGCTGCGTTTGCTTGATCTAAAAGCTAAGTCATTAGAGGCCAATGCTGAACCCAAAGTCTAGTTAACAAAATTACATTTAATGCATTTTCTGTTTCTCATTCTCTTCCCCATTTCTCCTGAACATAGAACTTCTCGGCATTTGTCCAGAGTACTAACTTCTTTTTGTGTGATTATTATTTATAAAATTATTTATTATGTTATAAATGTCATGTATTTCAGGAATTAAATGAATGCTATTACAAATCAAGTCTGGGGGGTTAATATTTCTTTTTTTGGAATTAACATTATAATTCGGATTTTTACAGGCCTATACATTATTTCTGCTGCAGCAAACAAAAACAAGAAACTAAAGTCAAGCTACATACTTTTAAAACTCATCAGGGTAAAAACTAATCACACTGGTTAAAATAAAAACGGCCCTTGATAGGTGCTACAATCTATCCCCAAGAATAGTGGTGAATTACCAGGGGAAATTCTTCCCCATGCTCACCAAATGCACAGTCGTTTTTAGCTTGGCACGCAGTGACCCATCCTGACCCATGGCTGGTGGGGAGGTTAGGCGTATGTGCTGCCTGTGCCCCCGTCCTGCAGTAATACGGGGGGGTCAGGTGGGTAAACAAAGTAATGGAAAGGAAAAAGAACGCAGTAGTACATCAAACAATCACGCACTCAGACATGACATGCCTATGGCACAGCCCCGAGACACAGCACTGACTCACAACCCCGACCATTCAAGGACATCCACACCAACACATGAGGTCCGCTCAGTGCTGGTGGCGCATGCCACAGTTCTCACACGGCAGGTAATCCCCACTGCAAAGTAAGGTATTGATAAATTTAATCTTATATAATATATTTTTTGCAAGACTTAATGTTCTGTTACATTGGAAACCAAACTTAAAAAAAAACAATTGGCAAATAATCTTACAACAAAGGACCATAGTGACCATACAGACAAAACAGGGAACTCAATAGGACTGCCCCTCATTGAGACAACTCTGTTCTTCAATGCAAAACCAAATTGAGCATAAATCTCCATAAATGGTACATTTCAGCCCACCTACTTAGTGCACTGTAACACTGGAGGTCTTTGTGTGCATTATGGCCTTCTGAGAGCATTTAAACTAATGAAAGTAAAATTTTCCATATAAAACAGCGAAGAGACCCCCCCCCCCCCCAATCATCTCCTGTATTTAATGAGCCCAGTCTGAATTCTGATTATTCATATGCATACCTATTCAAAGATGCTGTGGAATCAGAGGGGAAAGGAGAAGGGGAAACAAGTGGGTCAGAGGTCGAGTTTAGTTTTCAAAAAAGCAAGCTGCCCACTTCAGCCGTTCAGGTTCAGGGGGAGAAAGCTGGTAATGGAAAGCAGGTTACCTTCCCCACCCCCATCAAAGTCCACAAGTCAAGCTCCTGTTCACAATGGAACTCACCTACCAGCCAGTACCACAGCAGTACCTCTCTCAGGAAAAAAAAAACAGCAGCTTTCTGGTCGAATACGTTAGCCAACAGCCACACTGCAGCATGACCATGATAAATCTATAAGTCACTCAGTCTGCATATATAACACGGAAAGTGTTCTGGGGAAAGCAGCTTGACCCAAGACTCATTGACAGGAAACAACCATAACTGAACACTTCAGCAGTGGGATAAGCCGGAGGAATGAAAGTTAAAAAAGGAAACATGAAACGGATTTTACTGATTATATAGCTGTTCTGATCTAGGGACTGAGACCTCAGGGAGCCCGGTCTACATTATCAAAGCAGCTGAAGTTTATGGATATAGAACTATTTGCACAGTGAAGTCCAACCCTTTAATGTGGCTTCCAACAGTCAAGTTGAGTTCTCTGCATGCACATTTCTGTAGCCCAGGAACAGACTGACAGCCCGTGATAAAGGTTGTGACATGACATACTACACATCTGAAGGGACACCTGACAGATGGTTCGGCTTCTACTTTGGTTTCGTAATGCAGAAGATTTGTGTTTTAATGTCAACTGCACTGTGGCTCAACCGCCATTCAAAATGGCTCTGCAGAGCGATTAATGCATGCAAACGATTACTGATAGGGAGTAGCAGGCATCACCAGCTGCCTAAGGGCTTTTCAATAATAAGACTCCAGCTGTACTCTTCAACAGGTTTCAAGGTGGCTGACCCCAGCTGTCTAGGTACACCCAGAAGGAGTGACAAATCTGTCTGCAGTACTATGCTTGCAACATTTCTCCACCAAGTCAAGGTAACACTTTGAAAACAAAGATCACTTCACAAGAGGATTATTGTTGCAACACTGAGGTTTGTAAGGTTTGCAGTAAAATCTCCCACTATTTAAACGCTACTGAACCTCTGTCTGTGAATATAAGTGTAATTTAAAAAAAATATATATCTCCAGGTCAAGAAGTAGGCAAAAAAACAACAGGGATATTTTAGTCTCCCACTAAATCATACAGCAGGCCTTCCTTGCATTGGGATGCAATTGTGAACAATGCTATCAGAAAATTTGCATTTACCCTTTAAAAAAAGTTAAGTTTTCTGAATGCTAAATTTGGAATGACTAATAGTTAGTGTCAGCTAACGACATGATCAAACTCGAACCTGCATTTTGAAATTATAGGACCTTTAAAGTACCTTTAATAACGAATTTAAGTAAACAGTATGCGACCGTTCACCATTTATTACATTTATCTACCGACATGCAAGTACCTAAAATGCACTTCATTATGAAAGTCATTTACAAAACAAAATATTTTTCCTGTAAAACTGAATGCATAACTACCATCTGTCAACTTCTCACATTTTCTACTTAATTTAAACACGTCTCTAATGTGTCAAATTAAAACATTTATTTAGCCATTCGTTTTCAACAATGAAAACCATTAAACTCGGAGCCTTGACACTTTATGTTCTGAAGCTCCAGAATGAAATATTTTTATACAGATTCTTTGCATTACAGATGCACTTTAAGGCCATAGTTCAGCTGCATGTGTAACCAAGACTACGTTATATGCGCATTTTCTTTATTTTACTCCACTGAGGCGAAACAGGTGTAAGAGAAAATAATTGTAGTCAAAGTTATTATTCATAGCGGGAAAAATATATAAGTCTGTTTGAAGTTTCATGTACTCAAGGCTTTCAAGGCCTTCAAGGCTTTTGGGCCTATTAAAACCCTTAAAAATTTAATTTTGATTTGAATAAAAAATAAACAAAAGCAAAACTCTCACTATGCTGTGTTTTTTTTTGTCTTTTCCAAAAAGGCAATTAGCCACATTTTTTCTACCTTTCTTTGAAACTTAAGGGATTAGAGCTGGTAAAATACAGCAAGCTCTCCTAGCTCCATAAAGCTCCATCCAAGTCACAGCTGGTACATATTCTAAGGGTAAATGTTCCATCTTTCTAGAAACATCTTTTCATCCTTTGTGTGGATTAATGGAACTTGCCAATTCCTGGTTAGAGCAATAGAGGGAAGGTAAATCAAACAGTCCATAAATAAACACAGTGGGAAAACTAACAACACACAGCAGTTGGCTGCACTGACTTATCTGACAAGGAACATACAAGCTGCGTGTTTAAAATAACTCTGCATGTCCCTAAAGCACTCAGAGACAATGGAAAATTCTCATGCCGTGTCCTCAACTGATATAAAATTGAAAAAAAAAAAAGGATATTTAAACATTTCTAGAACAAGCAGGGCCCTCCCTGATGGTTCAGGCGTGGCTCTGCAGTGACCTCTGACACAGAGCTTAGGAGAAGAGTCTTTAGGCTGTTTGGACTGGAACAGCCAAACCGAGCCCTGGGCAATGTCACCAGCTGTCTGGGAAACCCAAACCCACTCAGCTCCGACGTCTTTCATGTCCAGGAGCCCTCTGGGCCCCAGCTATCTTACAGTAAACATCCTCCCATCTCCTCGTCTTCTGACAGAGCCCACCGCACTGCACGAAGAACTGCTTCGATGCAAGTTTTTCAAAGCATATAACACTGCATAATCTCTCTGAGGTCTTCACAAGTGAACTGGTATTTTCTGTGCCCACTTCATACAGACATTCAGTACATGCAAACCTGAAGAAACAATTAAAGAAATTGAGGAAGAACCAATCAGTGAGACATCATTAAACTCGTAGTAATCTGATTAAGTAGTATGCTGGAGTGCTGCTAAGCAGATGGCATTGTTTACATTGGGAGACATCCTAAAGGATGCTCCTGCAGTTGGGAAACAGGGATGAATCAACCTCAACAATGGAGTAAGTGCCAATGAGAGTGCCACAAGCGGAGGTTCATGGATTCATTTAAAAACTACATTTAACTCCCTTTAGTGCCACAGAATACCATTTCACCAGAATTGTAAATCCTGTACCTGGACTACAC
Source organism: Hiodon alosoides (assembly GCA_025775065.1). Classification (NCBI taxonomy): domain Eukaryota; kingdom Metazoa; phylum Chordata; class Actinopteri; order Hiodontiformes; family Hiodontidae; genus Hiodon; species Hiodon alosoides. The sequence continues at coordinate 9,388 of JAOYSI010004751.1, forward strand.
TTCTATTGGTAAATAACAAAGTGAAAAAATGTTGGTATTGCTTTCAACAGCCATGTCATTGCCTTCCCTTTCTCACCAATGGAAGACCAGGATTTTTTAAGAGCCTAAATGGGGCACCCTCTCTATAAAACAGCACTTCTCCAATATTGGTGTTATTGGGCCAGTAGAAATGTGGTTCTCTCTAAGCCAAATGAAGATTAACCCTCTTGGCCAGTGTTTCAGAGATAGTGAGCAAAAATTCCAAATGATGCATTTGCAATCTTCCAGGTAAACAACCTTGACCACAGTCACTCTGGATCCCCAGGAATTTATAGCAAAGGAGTACAAGTGTTAGTGCTCAAAGCCAAACAACCAGTCAGAAAATTTGGCCATCTAATTGTAAAAAACAGGTTCTCTACTGTCAATGATTTGGCCTGACACTAACTACCTCTTCTGCATTTCTAAGCCGGGTGCTATGTCACAGTTTGAAATCTGTCAGTAAGAAACAGCATGTCTTTGTTAACATCACAGAGACAATTGCAACGTGTTGATGTTTCATTGTTTGTTATGTCTGTCCTGAACTTAGATATGTGCAAGTCTGTGTGAATGTTTGCAATTCCACCTTGAACGCCGGGGTGACGCCAGCAGCTGGTGAGAGTAGAGGAGCCCTTTGAGGAAGGGGTCAGGGGAAACACCAGCACCTGTTGAGTCGTGATAGGCCGTCTGCAACAGCTGCCATCCGCACAAATGTCAAAGGTCAGACAAATGTCTCACCTTCAATAGTCACATCAACGCTAGTTTATTGAACTGCAGAACAGTATTTAAAATATGAAGTACTACGATCTTCCAGGGTTGACGGCTCTCAACTACAGGAACGGAAAAAGATGAAGACAAACGTCTGTTAGTTTTCAGTCTGGAATCTACGACTGTACTGTAGTAGGTGAGACCAATTTAATCAGAAGTAACTTGATGTCACATTGAAACAAGAGGATCTAATGCAATAAACTTCCCTGTCTGAGACAGCAGGCCATCACAATGCCATATCAAATGGCCTGATCATAAAAACAATGTGCTCTGATAGGTATCACAATTTGAACGAAAAACTGAATGACCTATATGTCCTGCAAAAACATGTTTTCCTTGAGGCTTTGTTTTTCAAAACTAATAAACTAAAGTTTTTTTTTTATAACATCATATTTGTCTACCATCTTAAATTTAGACGTAGGATGAGCAGTTTTCCCCAGCTGGCCAATGGAAGGGCTTGTGAAAGCACGGGAAAATAATGACTCTGAGCTCTGCTAACGTATCAGTTTAATTTAAAAGACAAGCGAGAGAGACGTGTTAATACATAACAGTAAAATCAAGACTGTCAGTATAAACTCATTAAGCAAAGACTTTAAAAAAAAAATCCTTTCACTTCCCAATGAATGGCTGGAAATCACTGAAAGCATAAAGGAAGTAAAAGAAAAGAGAGAAAAAAAGAAGGCTGTTTTTCAATAGAACCTTATAAAGATCTCTCTCCAGGACTGGAAATACATCAGGCTTCAGTGATTTTTTTATATTTCACCCAAGAAAACCAATTCAGTGGACCTTGAGGTATTTCAAGAAGGGGGGGGGGGGAGTTTAAATCGAGCCTTCTAAACAGAAAGAGCAAAGCCCTCATTTTGCCTGAATATAAAAGCACTGATGGAAAACAAAGCGTTTCTTCCTCTTTCACCCCCAAATGGCACTGCAATAACACTGCAGACATTGAAAACTTTAATATACTAAAGCGAATAATACAGGAGGCGCTGTTGTTGGGCTGATGGCAAAAGCATAAAGTCCTGCTTTAATATATTCAACAACCCCAGAGATTAGGCCTCTGGACAGATATAAAAGCTATTGATTTGGCATGGGAAGGCAAAGACAGGCTTCCGCTGGCAGATTTATAACTACTTCCCAGGCAATTATTGAGAGTGCATTGACACAACAGACTTGTGACAGTCTTGTGACAGAGTTTTTCTCACCAACCTCCCACTCTATGCACTTCCATGAGGGATTTCAAGGCTTTTTCACAGCAATTGCAAAGATGAAGAAAGAATGAGGGTTGGAGCAGCAGCCAACATTTTTATTTTACCAAATTTACCAAAGGATGTCGACGCTAACTAAGATATTCAGATGACTGACACAGAAGAAAGGAGTTACTGATTTCAGATCACACAGCAGCAGCAGCAATCATTGAGTCTGAGGGATCACAGCCCAGCTCCTTGTCTTATGACGGCAAACTCAGTATAGATCAGGCCCATACGGAGTTACTAGGCCTTTTCAGCCAAAGCAAAACAAAAGCATGGATGGTATACCGACACGGACAAGTGTGCAACTCTCTCTACACCTGCTCAATCATCACAAAGCAAAAGCAATGGAGAATTTGTTACACAGATTGTTTACTTTTGAAATCCCAATCCAACCACAAACAATATATCGAAATGAAAAACAAATGTGTAAACTGCGGAAATGCTTACAATGCAGTTCCTCAATTGGACCACAATGCACAGTCAGCATCGAACCGCAGATGGTCGAAGTCATCATTCAACTAGTCATAATTTCCTCTTTTCCATGACCAATTTTCTGCTCAATTTTTAAAAGAATAATGGGACAGCGGCAGTTTCTATTTCCAATGATTCCCCTGCCCTGACTGAGACCTCTGGCTGTAAACCTTTCCATTTTTGGTCTAGGCCTCTGGCGTAATGTTGAACGAAAGAACCCTCCGGTACCCCATCCCTTCATTTCGAATCCCACTTCTGCTATGCTATGCAGAGGCATAAATGCAATCTCAATTAGGCATGCATCCACACAATGAGTGGGGGTCATGTCTAAAGCAGAGAGGCTTGTACACTCTGCAAGGTTTCTATGGAGGCCAGACTGCAGGGAGTATGCGTCGGATGTAGAAGGATAGGGGGGAATAACAGAAATAACATGAGTGCCACAAACTCGGTCCCTGGGACAACGTCAGAAAACGACTTCACAGAAGTTTTTCTCCGAAGCTAAACAGACAACTCTCTGAAGTCTGTGGGTTTGGCAGCAGTGACACAATGTCATTTCATCATTTGGATTTCAAATTCACGCGTTCGGCACCTTTGAATTCCACTGGGAGGTGCGGGGGGTTTGGGGTGGTTAAGCTTCCGATATTCTTCTCGGATCTTCTCTCAGCTCAGTAAAACGGAACAAAAAGTGCAGAAAAAAATAACTTCAAAATGTGTGTATGAGAATTATTTTTTGAAAGTGAACCAATTGCTAATAATACCTTCTCTGCATGGCAGAGTTATATTTGGTATAAAGGCAAAGATCACAGTGAGGAAAGGACAGCGAGTTAATGTATCAGCGCTCATAATTGCAGGTAATTTCAGCTTAAAGACTATGCCGGGAGGGGATAGGACCAGGGCTGGGTTGTTTATCCAGTGTAGCGTTAACAAAAGTGATAAGTGTCTAAACAGCAAAGTGCCCTGCCGGATAAGATCCCAATCATCCCTATGACATCCGGGGGAGTGTTGATTTTAACTATACAGTAGTATTTGATGTAGAAGATGGAGACGGGGGAAAAAAAGTTCTTAGGTTTTTCTTTTTGGTCTTAACATAATACAGGAGAAAGAGGATGTGGCCGCAAAAAGTTACATTTAATGACAAATGGAGCTTGCAAGTAGGCAAGGATCCCGTACTACACAGGGCATTCAAAATAGCTCATCATTTCAAGCTTGTAAACTTTTTTCCGCATGTTTACAATGAAAAGCGACCTAGGCAGCACTGACATGGTCTGGCTGGTGCTACAGTATACCGACGGAATGATTATATAAACTAGTTTGAACCCACTGACAAGGTACTCCACTTGATGTGCAATGTTGAGTCAACAGTCTCAACAGCCCCCCGCCCACCCCTTTTTTTTTTTAAATCATTGACTCGTACCTGTATAAACAAGTTTTACTCTTTATGAACATTGTCAAAGGCCATCATTGTTCTTTTTACAGAATGCAGTTAAGAATTCCTGCAAAGTGGGTTTAATCAATGGGTTTTATGAATGTTTATGTTAGTTAGTAGTTATACTAGTTTTACATTTATGAACGTCTATGTTAGTTTGTTAGAGCAATTATACTCCAAAATGACGATCTCATCAAAAAGCAACTTGTAATAAGTGCATATAGTGACGTTATACAGTTAAAATTTTATGAGAAATTCAATTTCTTCAAAGGGACTTTCTAGCAATTTACCACACCAGACGATTCTGAAATCCGTTTCTCTTAAGAGCAAACATGATCTTCTCCAACTCCCCTAACAATTTCATGAGCATGTTCCTCAACTCTCATGGTAAAAACAAGAAAAGCAGAGCTCAAGGCTAGTCCTCATTTGCATCACATTCTTTGCACAAATGGCTGAATGGCTCATGTCCAGAAGCAGAGACACTAGTGCGCGGTAAAGCCAGAAAAGTGACCGAACGTCACGGGGTCCGAGCCGCGGGCCTTTACTGTGACTGAAATCCCAATGTCCCCAAGAAACCTACAGACAGGATTAAACCCCACAGCAGCATACAGCGTGACTCACTAAGAGAGGTCTCAGACGTGAAATGAGGCAACAGGAAAACTGGCATTAAGGCCTGGAACTACCAGGTCCCTGAGGTTGGGGGGGGGGGGGGGTTCAGCCCTAATTTTTAGTTACTTATTT
>JAOYSI010004752.1:0-14058 GCA_025775065.1 Hiodon alosoides
TACAAAAATGTGAGGGGTGTACTCACTTTTGTGAGATACTGTATATATATATATATATATATATATATATATATATAAATAGAATTTTAAAAATTGTAGAAAAGTAAACTACCAACAAAAACTAACACAAGTGCATGAGCATACATTTTCGCTGGGTTCAAACTAAGAAGCTGTAAACTAAATAACTGAAGAATAGTTCCATAGAACTCCTGGAAAATTTCTTACAGGATATTTAAAAACTTAGACTTCAGTTTTTAGTTTACAGTATTTTGTCTACATAAGATAAACTAATAAAAGATAGTGTTCAAAATTGATGTTAATACACTACTGTCAGTGGATCATTTGTATGTATTATGTTTATATAAATAATAAACTATATATATATGTATATATATTTATTTATTTATTTATTTTTTTTGGTTTTTTTTTTTGGACTCCTTACTGTTGACTGAAACCGCAAGTGCCGGTGTTCAGCTTGTACTTGGATGGGACAAGTGACCTGAGGCCAGACTTTAGGCTTACCAGACAAACCCTGACCTACCTCATAACCACCCTCCGTAAGGATCGTGAACACGGATGAGGTCAAGATCTCGAAATTCTGGACTTTAGATTTTGGCTGGCAAGCACAACTTCTTACCGGGTTGTTTGCAGAGCATTTGACATACCCCGTTCAACAGTGCATATGATTGTTCACAAAAAAGATCTCCAGATCAAACAGAGAGTAATCCGCTTCCCATCTCTGTAGAAGCTGGAGGAAATCAGTGCTTGCTTTGCAAACCTGGCTGGCAGTCCTGTCTTTTGTGCAGTCGCTGGTAGCATTGATGGCTGTCACATTATAATCAAGCCACATTCTGCTGATTCTATGTGCTACTTAAACAGAAAGTTGTTTTATTTCATCCAGCTACAAGCACTCTGTGACCACAAAGGAAAAGACCTGGACAGTTTTGTGGGTTATCCCGGATCTGTCCATGACTCCAGATTGCTCAAGAACAGCTTAATCTACACTAAGGCACTGTGTGGCCTTAGAAGGATACCACATTTTAGGAGATGGAGGTTACCCCTGCCTTAGCCACCCAATCTCTCTTATTACACCATACAGAGAACCACTCCAGAATGCAAGTCAGCGTCGTTTCAACTCCCACCATGCAAAAGCTCGGTCCATAATTGAGAGATCATTTGGCAGTTTAAAAACACGATGGCAATCCATCTTTTTCAAGGCCCTTGAAGTTAAGCCAGTCTTTCCTCCAGAGGTCATAGCTAGTTGTGCTGTATTGCACAACAACTGCATCACGGGGAGGTTACCACGCCAAATAAACCAATCTCTTCAAGTACAGTTCTGTAGTGCATATAACGTAATGATTTAAATATTACTAATTAGACATATCAACTGAACTCTACTAATTCCTGAGGAAAAGTAATCTTCAAACTCACTCCCATCCAAGCTGGGCTGCATTCCTGCGCCCAGAGAATAGATGCCCATTGGCCTGCTCCTTATGAGACACGTCACGTCTTCATCCGTCCCTAAAACAACATAAAAGCTTCGGTACATTATATTCTAAAGGGTATGCGAATACAGTAGTTACATGTGATAAATAATAATAGTAATATATGTGAAGAATCCAACAAATTAGCATTTGTTGCGTGAAATCTCGACAGAAAAAATTACCCTAGTTAGGTACGAGTCAAAATTTGCATTTAAGCAGAGTTAGTGTCCAATAATAAATTAATCCATCAACATGTATAATTTTACTTCGTTATATCTTGATAAAGAGGTATTTTTTGTTAATAAAATAGTTACTTACATTTGTAAAATCATGGTGATGGTATTTGCAAGCTCTGGAAAAGGATGAGGTTCCCATAGGAAGCCATAGAAAACACGATGCTCATTCCTTTCTCAGTAAAGAGATAGGACAAAAAATGTTACCTGTGTACCATAGAATGTCTAATGACAACCTCTTGAAGAGGATGCAGCATGGCAAGACACAAAATGCCAATGAATGTCTTAACTTAGTAATATGGTCAAGATGTCCAAAAACAGTCTTTGTGGGTAAGGGAAAAAGTGAAGCTGCAGCTGGTTAGGCTGTAGCCACTTTCAATGAGGGTGCCAATGCCCTTTCAGCTGTTATGGATAAACTGTGGCTTGAGAGTACCGTGGTGTCACTACATGTCCGTGGGAAGATGAGCTGCGCATTGCACGTGCTGACACAACTTCAAGTAAAAGTAAAAAATGTAGACGAAAGTCCACTGACACCTTAAAAAAGATTAAACAACACCAGCAACAACTGCAAGAAAGCATGTCCTCAATCCTGTTACTTTTAATGAAAACACCCCTTCAGTGATAATTGACTGTTCCAAAAGTTGCATCATCTGCCTTTTCTAAAGTTGATGGTGAAAAGACAAGTAACTGTCCTCTTCTTTTAATGAATTTTCTAATGAGTTTCAAATGAGTAATTTTTTAATGAGTTTTGTAATGTAACAGAGGGGGACAAGCTCATTGTGTCAGTCCTGTTACCACAAAAAAATATGTTAAAAAGTTATTTGTATGAAATTTTAAATGTACAGATATCATTTAAGCATTTAAGTGTCATGACATGTACCACATGACTAGTAATGGCTGCCAATAACATATTCCGTCAACCTGTTACCGTCATCCCTATTACCACTCTAGGGCAACAGGGTTGATGGAAGTATATGCTTTTGTGTGTAGCTACATGAAAATATACTTTTCTTTCCAATAGTATCTACACAATATAAGTTTTTGTCTGGTTTTCTATTTATTCTACTGAAAATCCAAACAGAGCTTTGTTCTACAGTCTCTTTTGCAGACTTTGTCCCATCTGTGTTGTACATTCATCCATTTAAGACAGAGATACTTCCATTCGCAAAATCCATGAAAACCGAACTTTGTGGTTGACAAGATTTAGCAACTAAGTTTGCTTACCAACTCAAACCTTGAGAGGCGAACAGAGGAGGTATCTTGCAGCACCAACAGTAAGGAGTGCATGTTTGGAGAGTGTCCCACATGCAAACCGAAAAGCTTCGCACTGGCTACTGTTCATGATGCCACAATGCCTGTTACATACACACAGTGGGTAATGGAGGAGAAAGAGAAGACCATGCCACCTGAAAATGAGGCTGTGTCATTTCAAGTGACAACAAATAAACTAGAGGAGGAGCTCATTGAGCATTTCACTTGTCTGCTGCATAAGTTCAGGAAGCATTTGTTCAACATCAAGCAGCAGTTCTTATTCCCCAGAGAGCTAAAGAGAAGTCTGTCCTCGCACAAATGCATTGCACATGTGGAATTCTCTGAAAACTACATGTGCAAGTACAGTGCTAAGATGTACAACAATGTACACAGGTGTGTTGTATGTAGGTGAAGATGCAAGCCCTTTCTGCTTCTGCACGATCTCACAATCCAAGCAAAAAGGTCCCCCGGCAATCTGGCAACATCTTGAGCCAGTACTGAACTACATACAAGCCCATCATCCATCTGTGTCTATGGTCCACTTCTTCAGCGATGGCCCTTATACTCAATACAGGCAGAAGGGTAATTTATTCCTGTTCAGTATGGAATTGAGCAAGAGAGGCTTTGAGAGTGGCACCTGGAATTTCTTTGAAGTGAGCAAGGGAGGATAAATATTGGGTCTGATGATGGACAGCCATCTCCGGAATTTTCCCATTGTCACAGGGAAAATTACAGGCAAACAAGAAGGTAACCAATCATAAATAAAATAAGATATTGGTGTCTATTTGATATGAGAATTCCCAATAGAAGAAACTCAAAAACACATCCACAAAGTTGGAATGACCCATCTGAAAACAAAACATGGAAGTATTCATCCATTGTTTTGAATTGTGTTCCAACTTTGTGGATGTGTTTTTGAGTTTCTTCTCTTGGGAATTCTCATTGGAAAGGGCATCACCTTTCAATCATGTGTACGGGACTCCTACTTCAACAATATTGATGTGCTGTAAAAGCAAAGCTAATGTCAGTGGCCCATCCTTCATAGATAAAGTGTCAACATAAATAATGACAAACGGCTTGCATTCCTCTCAATTTTGTCCCTTATATTACAAGTAGATTCCTGTGCCACCTTAGCTTGTTACCACAGAAAGCATGGGAGCCTACCTGTAGGTACAGAACCCTGCAATAGACCAACCCACTATTTAGCACATTGGACTTTGTAATGTTGATGAGAGCAGGATGTGGAAACAAGACAAAAGGGCTTGCTAATTGTGCATATTATTATTTATTTGACAAAGCTTAAACTAATTCTGTCTCAGTTTGATACGTAGTGTTATACAAGAGTTTTTTGTGTTAGCACCAACTGATGTTTATATTGTTTCATCAATCAGAATGATTTTGGCGCTGAGACTGACGACTTCACCACACAAGGATGGAAACCCTCTCCACCCAATCTGAAGATGAGAAGAAGTCAAGGGTGACCTGTAAAGAAGGACTCACCCAGAGCTCCAGTACTATTGAGTTGCCTACCAAAGTTCTTGAGGGTATCAAACACAGTCTATATATTTAAAGCCGGACTAAAAACATATGTATTTAAACTTGCATATAGTCAATAAGGGGATTGTGAAAGAGGAATGACTGTGGCAATTAGACATTTTTGGTGCTAAGAACCATTCCTAGGTTCCTAGGTTGTCTAGGTTCTGCCTTAGGTAGGGCGTGATGGGCTCGGACCACCTTTGTGTCTGTGTGTCTTTTCCTTCACCCTCTTTGTATGCTGCCATGGATATATATAACTATGGCCACTCACCAAATTTCACTTTTCATATTATTTAACCTGAGATCATACTCCATCCATAGGGAAGCATTATCAATGTTCTCATCATCTGAGGTATCCTAGCTCCTGAACTGTATCCACTTTTACCACAGAAGCCACTAGATCCTTTAGACTATACGCCTGTCATCTAGGGCTCCGAAAACCTCCCCCAAAATAAATAAGTTACTGCCTCCGTTGCGGTAGAGCTCTTTCCATGGTTTAACTCCACTGTGCAAGGACCGGTTCTGTTGAGGAAAAATCATAAAATAAATGTATAATTTAAATGTTCCGGACTTATACTTAATGGCTTTTCAAAAAATGAATTCATAGTGAATGTCTCTTGTAGTTTTGTTGCAGTTTTATGTTGGGGGTTTGTATTGAGGTTGATGGATGACTACTTCTCGAACCAACAAAGGATGGCACTAGATTCTAGATAACCACAACTTTTCAACTAACATTTCAAAAACTCTTCCCTCACTGACTAGCACTACGTCCTCTTTCCTTTTTATAGTGAACCCAACACCAATCATAAAATAGCAAAGTTTAGAAAATAAGTAAAATACCATTTCTCTGCCACAGAATTTTATAGAAATTATTTAAAGCAAAGTGACTAAATTATATTATTTATATATTATAAATAAATATTTAAAATAAAAAATATTTATATATACACTGATCAGCCAAAACATTATGTCCACTGACAGGTGAAGTGAATAACACTGATAATCTCGTTATCATGGCACCTGTCAGTGGGTGGGATATAGTAGGTAGTTGATGGTCAAGCATATCTAAGCGACTTTGACAAGGGCCAAATTGTGATGGCTAGACGACTGAATAAGAGCATCTCCAAAACTACAGCTCTTGTGAGGTGTTCCCGGACTGCAGTGGTCAGTACCTATCAAAAGTAGTCAAAGGAAGGAAAACCAGGGAACCGGCCACAGGGTCATTGGTGGCCAAAGCTCACTGATGCATGTGGGGATCGAAGGCTGGCTCGTGTGGTCCGATCCAACAGACGAGCTACTGTAGCTCAAATTGCTGAAAAAGTGAATGCTGACTCTGATAGAAAGGTGTCAGAACACACAGTGCATCGCAGTGTGTTGTGTATGGGGCTGCGTAGCTGCAGACCAGTCAGGCTGCCCATGTTGACCCCCGGCCACTGCCGAATGCGCCTACAATGGGCACGTGAGCATCAGAACTGGACCACGGAGCAATGGAAGATGGAGGCCTGGTCTGATGAATCACGGTTTCTTTTACATCACGTCGATGGCCGGGTGTGTGTGCGTCGCTTACCTGGAGAACACATGGCACCAGGATGCACTATGTGAAGAAGGCAAGCCGGCAGAGGCAGTGTGATGTTTTAGGCAATGTTCTGCTGGGAAACCATGGGTCCTGCAATTCATGTGGATGTTCCTTTGACACGTACCACCCGCCTAAGCATTGTTGCAGACCATGTACACCCTTTCATGGTATTCCCTGATGGCATTGGGACAATGGGACAATGCGCCCTGCCACAAAGCAAAAATGGTTCAGGAATCGTTTGAGGAACACAACAATGAGTTCAAGGTGTTGACTTGGCCTCCAAATTCCCCAGATTTCAAACCAATCGAGCATCTGTGGGATGTGATATTTATTGGCTCAGATGATGACATTCAGTTCTACACAAGGTAAGCTATTTTAATTCATACATTTGAATACTCGGAAACGTATGGGCTACTTTGTCTGTAAACGTATTTACTAAAGCTGGTGCTGAATTAACAGTAGATTGTTAGCTGGCTAGATCGATAGATAACGTTACCTAACATTAGCATACTTTCCATTATAAATTGTGTGTATTGTTTAAGTTCAATGACCCTTTATAGTAGTCAACTAGCTACTGTTTCAAAGTAGTGTTACCAACCCAATATTTGAATTATCGTAGGTTTGCCACATATGACCACCTGATGGCGTTCTGGAGGCTCATAGAGCTGTCATCACGCAACATGATCCATGTAACGAGAGCCAAGGCAGCAGCAAATAACAACAATATTATTTTTCCACTCAATTTTGCGGTAACTTTGTTACACACATATTGGATTGGGAAACGGATCCTTTGTCAGTTACCAACTTGATGCCATTTGTCAGTCAGACAAACATACAGTGGTGTGAAGTCTGAGCCCACTACCATGATATTTGCTTTCATCATTAATTGAAAACTATTGGTTTGAAGCAGAGGTATCTGGCCCACAGATTTCAAATACACCAGATACACCAGAGAACACAGATGCCAGGATCAGATGTGAGGAAGACACAAGCAATCGCAAGGCTGAGAGTCCATGTTAACTGATTCGCAGGTTGAAGGAGCACAAGCTGTTTGACAGTGTCATCCACCTCTCCACCATTGGGAACTTCAACTAGCTGTACACAGTTGCATTTCTCCTCCTCAACTACAAAAAAGGACCACAGTCAAAGCTTGGGCAAAATAGTCCTGAAAATGTATGCGCACACTCACAGCCATGCACATACACATAATCCAGTGTTAAATCCAACCAGTTGATGATGACACGGCAGTGGCTGCTTGGTTTTAAAGTTAACTTTGAACTTACTTGTACGATGATTGATTTCCCCTATTAAATCATTACTATAAACCAGTTTCTGTCTCTTTGTCTGTTTATTATTGAAACATCACATTGACAATAGTGTTGTTAATAATGATGCATTATTAACTGCAACACTCAACAAGTGTCGATGTAGCAGTTTTGTGCTCAAACAAACAGATTTAAGACAGAAACTCCAAAGGTAGACATTAAAAAATAAATAGTCTGCCTTCTCCCTAATTTCTTTAATAACCTCATTGTCTCTCTGGATTGCTGGATGAACATGTCCTCCGGCGAGTACACAACAAAGTCGCACTACTCCAAACTTGATATCAACAACTGGCCCTGGATTTGCCAGTAGTAGGCATGTGTATGTTTTAATGCTGTTGTGCCATCCTGCAGCTTGATGTAGGTGCAGTCCACATAACTCCGGATGTTGGGGCATTTGATCTCCAGTAGTCCAAATACTGGTGTTCACTCAACAAAAATGAGCAGCCTGCTGGATCAAGGTGGTAGCCTTCCAGTAGCAGAGATGGTCTATTAGGGGCATTTATCTTGTGTGGTCTTGCTGCAGGTAGCTGATATGACATAACACTCCCTTCTTGGTCTTTACTAAAGATCGAATCCACTAGAGGGGACCTCACTAGACATAATTTATCACCATCGATCACTCCCATTGTAGTGACCAATGGTGCCACATCACTGCTGAACTAGTTGTACACCTCAGACACTCAGAAATAGAAAGATCAGGCAGGGCCCTGCTGACACCTTTGTATAGATTACTCCCGTTTGAATCAAAACCACACAAATGTAATTTTTCTTTGTTAAATAAAGAATAATGCATAGATTGGCAGATTAATCAAATATTTGTATGCATAACTGCTTAAGTCCTTCTGCTATTTTTCTCTGCTTTGGTCTAGCTGACAGAACAGCCATCTGGTTAATGGGCCCTGGTTTAACACCCTGAATATAATGTAAATAATGAAATATATAAATAAATAGATCCATTAACTCATGTTCACATGTACCTTAGTTATTCAGGCTTACCATGGTTCTAGGCTTGTGCCAACTTTGCTCAGCCTCTGAGCAGCTGTGCACTGGGGGAACAACACTGACCCTAAGTTGTGAGTAGTGTGCCTTCTGATACACCAGGGCAGCTACATGGTTGCACAGTGCTGAGCCAGCCACACAGGTACAGTGACAGTGTAGTAATGTCACAGGACAGGAATCCTTAAACACAACCAGTGAAAATATGGAATGGGTGTGAGATGTATAACTTATGACATGACAATGACGTGATCTGTTGTAGTCACATCAGGTTCTGTGAAACCTTCAAGCTCTGTTTTAAGATACAAACAAATAAATGTGATAATGTTATACAGTTATTAGACATGTATGAACTCACTGGCTCTTCCCATAATATAATATCAAAAGTAGGTTTTTACAGACTCCCATCCAACTCATTCTGAAGCAGCAAGAAAAGGGATAGGCTTGTTATCACACTTGTCACATGCTTGGGTTTGATGTTTTGGAGTAGTAAATATTTTTTAGTATCTCTGCATTTTAATTGTTTTATTTTTAAATGTTCAGAGTCTAAGATTCTTTATTTTTTTTAACATTCATGCATGCTACACCACCAGCTTCTAGTGTTAAAGCCTAGGCCCACACACCCTCTTCTTGCTGCTTGGTATCAAAGCCAGACATATAGAAATGAAAATTAGAACAAAACGGAACTAAAATCTAGTTTCTGGGAACACTAGCTTTCAAATTGAATGTCTTCTTAATGTACAGTAGCCTACAAACTCTATTGCCTAGTGATAGGTCAATGTTAGTTGATACAGCTATTCAAATTAACTGTAACGTTCGGCATTTAGATAGCTACCTGTTAAGGCTCATTTACATGATACACGGAAATTTGTACCGCGCGGTACAGCCTATTGTTTTCCAACGGACATAGTGTTGCGGTCAGTTTCTGAGTGTGCGCCCCATCTTGCGTCATGGTTAACTAGCAAAAATGTGCTCAAAGTTCAGATTATTTCAACTTTGACCTTGCGGTAATGCTGAACTTGAGGTGGCAACCAATAGATTTACAGGGGTGTCTTTTCCTTGACAACATGGCGGAGGGCAATAATGAAAGACTTAGGCTGTGTCTGAAATCGCTCCCTATCCACTAAATAGTGCACTATTTAGGGTGTCAGCCATTTTGTAGTGGTGTCCGAATTCATTCCCTACATCTCGTTCCCTTATTTTGTTCACTCATTCTTACCCGTAATGCAATCTGATTTCGAGTGTACATGCGATGCACACTCGTTTGACCCCTATTTCCCATAATCCATCGCAGAGTTAAAACATTTTTATTTATTTTTTTTATTTTTTTACTTGCGTCAAGTTTGCCTCCGGACTTGGGTCGAGGACACTGACAAGAAGAACCCTGCGAAAATGTGTGCTCGTGCACTTTTGTTAGTTTTTCGTTGGTAGTTTACTTTTCAACAGTAAAAAAAAAAATGTTATATATATATATTTATATACATTTACTATATAGGGAGTAGTGAATGAGTGAACGAGTGAGTGATTTCAGACACAGCCTTATGCTTTACTTTTATTTATTAGAGAAACATTATTCCGGGCTGCACAAACATAATGCTCTATGAAAAAAAACCTTCGACTTTAGTGCGGTTCAGTTCAGTGCATTGACGCCATTGTGCAATATGGCCTCAATGCAGCAAAGTGGAGTGTTAAGAGATTCCATATATGAAAAAAAATTAATGGCAATCATTCCTTACGAATCAAACTGCCATAATTTATTTAGTGTAATGGTTAGGTACAAGCTGTACACTTTTCTATATAAATTGTAGAAAAGTAAACTACCAACAAAAACTAACACAAGTGCACGAGCACACATTTCCGCGGGTTTCTTCTTGTCAGTGTCCTCCATTTGAGCAAACTGCTGTCAGACCTTGCGTCGCGGTTGGTCCAAAAGAGGGCAGTGTTAGGCATATACCGTCCAACATATACTAATTGCAGTCAATGAAAAGCACAAAATCCAATATTGCATCTGATACATAAGTTGGGTTTGTGAAGTGTCATCTCCATGTAAACGTTATTAGCAGGTAAATTATGCGTTTATAAGAATTTGTGACCTATTCTGTAGAACGTTGCTACAAATTTGACATTTTGGTACCCCACAAAAAACTTACTGTTTGTTCGATTGAGGTGATTGCAACTTCACTGTTTGACATTGATTTTGTTGAATGATAGGATTTTTGCTGCATTTAAATGGTTTTCAACCCGGCGGTGCTTTCCTTCGACTACGGCCTGTGGTGTGTTTCATCGACCTGTCGGCTGTTACCCACGGGTCGATCTATTCGTGCCGCAAGATACGTGCTCAGTGGGATTGGAATAGTGACGAAGATGGTAAACGAATTACAATTTCTTTTGCATTATGAATTATGAATTAATACATACACTTATGTTAATAATTTTATTGTTAGTAAACAGGATAGCTAAGTACAGGTTTTCATAACTAGCTATAAAAATTGTAAAGTACCTAATTAACTGATTTAAGGTATTCATCAATTTATTGTTCATAAAATATGTTTTATTTTCCATGGCTACAAAAGGATTCCCTCAAGGTGTGTATTCCTACTTGGCTCCGGCAGGCCCCCTGGCATGGGCGGAAGGGCAGGCGGCTCCCTGGGTAGGATGGTCACGACTCTCCCCTTAGCCAGGAGGGTGGCGGTGGGTCCAGGTCCTCTTCTGTCCTTGGGCTTGGGGCTTTGCTGACGTCCGAACCAGCCACAAGTCCCCTTGTCCCCTTTTTGCTGCACTGCCCCTCTGCAGCTTGGGCCAGTGAAGGCCTCCCCTGGCTTAAACTGTTTTTTTTTACTTTCAAATAATAGAACCTTTAAACGTATATAACACAGCCACTCCAATTCACGACCCACAGACCTCCCTAGTCTAACTAACCTGTCTTTTGACCCAGCTTTGTCGGCTCTTTTTTGCTGAGGTCTTTGATTATTGGCACCGATTACATCAGTGGAACCACACTCAGGTGCGCAATGAGGTTCTTCATGGGGATGTGCTGCTGCTGCCACCCCCACCCCCTCAGCTTGGCTGTCCATCATTCCATTCCCCACAGGCTTGAGGATGTGGCTCCCAGCTGCGTGCCACAATGTCCTTCTTAAACTTGAGACCTTAAAATTTAATTTGAATGTGACATGGCAAGTTAGGTAATTAGCATAAGTACGTCACATGCAAATTAATCCCACCAAACATAATTTGATTTTCTTCCACAGCAGTTCTCTCTACAGGCCACAGAAAAGCTGTAGCTTATGACAACTTCCACAGAATACATTATTGACATTGCGGGGGCATATTTGCATAAGATCTCAGGTCTTAATTCTGGCTATTTTAGAAAGAAGCATGATGTTCCGTACTATTCCACACTCTAAAGAATCACCTGTCAGAGTTAATCTTACCAAAGTCATATAAACAGCAGAATTAAATAAACAAGGATTTTTAAAAGCAGTTCCTTTCATGTTTTCTTTAAAAGAGCCATCCTCTGTGGGGAAAGTCGAGGGAGTTGTGTGGCTTAGTTTAAGTCCTTGTCTCTTGGTAACATGAAAAATCTTATTAATCAGCTGTTAAGAGGAGTTTTCCCTTTGATGTTGTAAATTCGTAATCTAGCTACATTATTGGGGACTTTAATACACGTATAGATTGTTTTCATCAGATAATACTCGTCTTCCGTTAAGTACCTACAGCTGTAATTTTAATCCAATTCAGATACTAAACTTCCTCTTTCCCTCCGGGTCATGTCTACTGTCAGGGTAGGGGAAATTTGCCTAGCTTGCACTAATGTTGGCTAGCCTACATTTGTCTTTAACTATGATTCTCTTTAATAAACGTTTAAATCAAGTTTGGTCCAAAAAAAAAAAAAAACATGGCCATTTTTGGTATTTAGCAAAATAAAACTGCAGTACAGCAAAGGGGCTTAGGTATGTATTATGACAGGCTGCTAAGCTTCTGCATTAAACCAGCTCGCTTGCACGATTTATGTGACCTTCTCCACCAAATTAAAATCCTTACCACAAATAGATCTTGTCATGCATTTCATACTATGTTCCACATCAGCTTGGGCATGTAATTACCTAAAAGCTATGCATGCTGATTTAGACAGCATGTTCTCAAATATAGGATGCTGTTATTTTGATATGATTTCATCAATTTTCACTTCAAATAGAAAATTACACCCAATCGATGACCCAACAGAGTAGGGGCAGTTAAAAAAATATAGCACCAGACAAATGTGCAGAAACGAGCAAAAAACGAATGATTGGATTTTACATTGTGTGTATGTACTTTGGCCAGTGGTCCACTTTCGTGGTTGAGGAGGAGAAATACAACTGTATACAGCTGGTCCAAGCTGTCTTCATTTTCTAAGAAGGATCTCAGCCTATCTATTTTAATAGTACCGTTAATGCATTCAATATCAATGGCTTTTAGCAGTTCACTAGCTGTTGCTCGTCAGTAGTCGCTTGCTATGTTGCTATTGCTTGACACTTCACCGGAAGTTCTACATTAGCCTATTTTTTTGGCGGAAATATGTAATCGAGGCATGGATTCCACTAGACCTCTGAAGGTGTGCTGTGCTATCTGGCACCAAGACGTTAGCAGCAGTCCTGTAAGTTGCAAGGTGGGGCCTCCATGGATCGGACTTGTTTGTCCAGCACATCCCACAGATGCTCGATTGGATTGAGACCTGGGGAATTTGGAGGCCAACACCTTGAACTCGTTGTTGTGTTCCTCAAACCATTCCTGAACCATTTTTGCTTTGTGGCATGGCGCATTATCCTGCTGAAAGAGGCCAAGGCCATCAGAGAATACCGTTGCCATGAAAGGGTATACATGGTCTGCAACAATGCTTAGGTAGGTGGTACTTGTCAAAGCAACATCTACGTGAATGGCAGGACCCATGGTTTCCAAGCAGAACATTGCCCAAAGCATCACACTGCCTCCAGCTTGCCTTCTTCCCATAGTGCATACTGATACCATGTGTTCTCCAGGTAAGCGACGCACACGCACCCGGCCATCCACGTGATGTAAAAGAAACCGGACCAGGCCACCTTCTTCCATTGCTCCGTGTTCCAGTTCTGATACTCACGTGCCCATTGTAGGCGCTTTCGGCAGTGGCCAGGGGTCAGCATGGGCACCCTAACTGGTCTGCGGCTACGCAGTCCCATATGCAAAAAAATGCGATGCACTGTGTGTTCTGACACCTTTCTATCAGAACCAGCATTAAGTTTTTCAGCAATTTGAGCTACAATAGCTCGTCTATTAGATCGGACCACATGGGCCAGCCTTCGCTCCCCACGTGCATCAGTGAGCCTTGGCCGCCCATGACCCTGTTGCCGGTTCACGGCTTTTCCTTCCTTGTTCCACTTTTGATAGGTACTGACAACTGCAGACCGGGAACACCCCACAAGAGCTAGAGTTTTAGAGATGTTCTGACCCAGTCGTCTAGCCATCACAATTTGGCCCTTGTCAAAGTCGCTTAGATATGCTTGACCATCAACTTTGAGGACAAAATGTTCACTTGCTGTCTAATATATCCCACCCACTGAAAGGTGCCATGATAGCAAGATTATCAGTGTTATTCACTTCACCTGTCAGTGGTCATAATGTTATGGCTGATCGGTGTATAT
>JAOYSI010004753.1:0-14058 GCA_025775065.1 Hiodon alosoides
TTTTATAAACCAAATGTAATGGAGAAACCCCCCCCCCCCACACACACACACACACACACACAACCCCCAACCCCAGTTATGGTGCAATTTGCAGAATTTAGGGTGTAGGACGCCTCTGATCATATAATGCTTTCACCCTAAACACAGATTTGCAGATTTGTGTTCTCAACAACTTAAACAGGTTTCGTACAGAGCCGGCTTGTTATTCCATCAAGTACAGAACTGCACTGGGCTTCATTCATACTGCCACCACTAGGGGCACTGAGGATCGCTCAGAATGTTTCACTTCAGGGATAATCAAACGGTGTCTGCCGAAATCTGGAAAGCGTGAAGGAAAGAAAGTCAGTGTCCACAGGCACATTTGCTGCGATGAGCGAAGGGCGACGGTCCTTCATTAAATGAATCCATCTGAGACATAAGCGCTGTTTCACTCACCCCACTATCAAATCCCTTTAAATTTGTCCAGGCATTTGATATCGAATCTGGGGCGGACGTCTTCCAGGCAAATCAATACCATGTGCTTATCAATACCAACCCGATGACAGAAAAATTCCTCCCTCTTTTCAATCTTCCCGCGTGACAAGGCTTTGTGCTCTGTGCAGGGCTGGTGAGGAACTTCCCGAACCGTTGGCTTCAGCTCTGCAATGCATTTGTCAGACATTAGCGCTGTTTGTCGAATCCTAATCTTGGAGTAAACACTTGAGGATGTCCCAGAGGTGCAGGGGCATCCCTGTTAACAGGATGAGTTGTGGAGCCGCTGTCTGCAGCGCCACCCTAGATCCTCTATACCAGTCAAGTCGAGTTCCCTTCTTGCTGCAGTGCAACAACATCTTCCTCCAGATCCCCGCACTGCATAGTATACACCATTTTATGGAGTGTAGATATACACAAACATTCATTTACGGTATCAAAAGCCATTCATTTCTAATAACGAGTGGATTTTTTTTGCATTTAATGCATACGAGACGCAGTTACTCAAATCAATGGCCAGTCTGCAGCTCAAGCTCCAAGCACGCCCCCTCTCCAATTTTTCTCTAGGTGTTTCTCCCAAAATCCAAATCCTTCAGGAGCCACTTACAAGTCCGTCTGTATATTTTCTCAGTCTGATTGAAGTAAAACACAGCCTTTAATGTATCATTTTCTAGAGAATACAGGGTCCACAAGAAATCACACACAGACACACGCACGCATGCACACGCGCACACACACACGCACGCAAGCATGCACACACACACACACACACACAAATACAGGGGAATTTTAATTGAAGGCTGTAGTTCTCCCACTTGGCAGTTTTGGAGGAAGAACACTTTTAAGATCGATATTTTGAAGTTGTTTCTCTAAATTAAATCCACTGATCTCCATTCCAAGCAAAAAGAACAGGTGAGAAACAAGCTTGTTTTTCTCTGAATTCTCCTGTAAAATGTGAAATTACTAAAGTAATGGTATGAGAGGAAAAAAATATTTTAAATCTTAAGAGTATCAGAAATTAATGTTGAGAATATTGTCTCAGTAAAGAAATTAAGAATCATAAAAATAATAATAATGCTATTTACACTTCACAATATATTTGGGAAAACTTTTCCAGCACACAAAGAAGGCTTTGTTTTTTTCGGACAAAACATTTGATTTCCCCCCCCCCCCCCAAAAAAAAGAAAAATAAATAAGAACACGGCAATCGAATCATAAATTTTTCAGGACCTTCTCTGCATGACACACACCAGCAAAAGTCCGCTACGCCCGTGTGATATATTTAATTGTTGGCCCAAAGCGCCTGAGACAGGAACCACTTCATTTACTCAATAATGGATGGCCCTGTCCCTAACAAAATATTGACTTTAGTTGTCGAGAACGTTGCCCTGGTCTTGCCTGCAGTAAGATGGAAGCGAAGTCCTTAAACGCGAAACAGCCTCCGGGCCTCTGGGTGCAGCTCTAATTGAAAGCACCATAATCACCGGTACACGGGTGCCTCCCATTTTCCTCTCCCTGCAAATAATGTTCTTTGTGCTTCAAATAAAGTTCGATAAAAAATGGAACAGGCGCAAATGCATGCCATGTTAGATGAAACGCTTTTCACACAGAGACTGCTAAGATAAGCCGCGTCTTTAAAAAAAAAAAAAAACACTAGGGGTGCCGTCTCTCTTCTCCATTTTGGATGCACGCCATTTATCTCACCTTGGCTTGCTTCAGCCACCTCAACAGTAAAAGGCCCTTCCTCCAGGACCACATCCCTCCCGCGCATCATCCTCTGTCGCCTTCCACTGGCTTGCAAATTGATTTTAATGGCGAACACTTTTGTTTTCACATCCCTTCCATTTTAGCCAGTTTCGTCACGCCCTGCCACACTTCTGCACAACGGCGTCTGGGCCATTTTCCAAAGCTATTGGAGAAGGAACTGACGAATCCTATTCGAGGTCCCAAGGAGATAATCTCCTGTCATTTCTTATTTGCATAATGTTATTTAAAAGGAACGTAATGGCATTAAGCTACACCCTCCCTCCCCATCCAATGCCCACATCTATTTGCGCTCGGTGTAAGCCGGCGACTCCGCAGCCCGCGCGCGGGCACGGGCAGTTATGATCTGTGGGCTGTAAAATGCATTGTGACTTTACAAGGGAGATTCAACAACAGCCGCCGATGCAGCCCACGCCCCTGCACCGAGTTTCAGGGTCGAAGCCAAGACTGGGCCCCGAGGAGCAGTCCCAAATACAATTCCATTTGTCTAATTCAGACGTGTCCTACTTAAGAACTGCAGTGGGATTCAATTAGCCAGAGCCAAGAAAGCTGACAATTCATTTATTAATGAGTTGAACGGGAGCAGTTTGCGGTGACGTATGGCTGCGTGGCGGAGGGATTCCGGCGCACAGCGCCTGTTGCGGTGAGGTGTAGGTGGGCTATTGACGGGCGCCGGCGTGGGGATGGCATCGCTCACTACGGGGCCACCAGGAACCTTGCGCTAAATGCTAAACGCGCTTCTGCCACCTGGTTCGTCTTGGTAACGTCGAATCACGCTGATGAAGGGCCACAGCTGAACTCTTAATGCCGTGTGATAAAACAACAAAAGAATGCGTGTAATTTGGTCATTAAAGGTTGAGGACGAACCACAAAGGAATGATTGGTTAAGGCCCTCAGTAATGGTATTCAATGTAGTAGCATTTCATTAACGTTCTAAAAATAAAATTCAGTCAAAGTGAATTTCTGGGTTGTTTGGCAATGCATGGCAACAATAACCTCTGGGAGATGTGTATTTCTACCCCCCTCCCCTAGGGTATAGCTTTATACAATTTATTTTTCATGATAAAAAATAAAATGATGAATAGATTTTTTTATTCAGATGCATAACTTGAAGGAGTTTGCAGCAGACAAATCAGAAAGTTCCAACAAACTTAATCCAACCAATGGAAATTCGCATGTTGAGACGTTAGCGAGAACAAGTATTGGTATTGGTCGCTCCGTGGTTTTGCCTCCTATGTTTTATCCCGCCAGGGAAAAGTTTGCCTCTGGGCGCATGCTTCTATATGACTGACAGCTTGTCAACACCCCCCTACCCCCCAATACCGGCTGCCTGTTTCAATAACACTCCCGACGTATTCAGGTGATATGCATTTTATAGCCATTGCCTCTAAAAACCACACTAAATCACAGATTTTATTTGCCCGGGCGTCCCATAAATCCGCAGTTGCTTTTGTTTTCATTGACGTTCATTCCCTTGGTTTAAGGTAGTGTCAGAGCCAGACTGCTGCTGCTGGCAGAGTTTGAGCTGCTACACACAGGCCCTGCCTGAGGATGGAAATCGCATAGTGACCACTGTGTCTTTCCAAAGAAAACACAGAGCCTAGCCCCTTGTATTGTTTTACCAACAACACGAAAAAGGATGTCATGCTTCAGACAAGGGCCTGTTGGGAATGGGGGGGACGAACGCAGGATCGCAAAGTAATCATCAAACCCCTTATGACCGGGCTCTTTAATGGAACCCTTCACTTTAAATACAAAAGCTACACTCTTATTTTACAAGATGTGGGATAAATCCTGGTGCCCATTCTAGAGTCACGGCACTGACCACCACAATGGTGACATAAGCTCCAGCCTTTCGCAGAAGCAGTGGTGCTTTTCCGTTTAAAGGCCAGTGAAATGTTTCAGAGTTATCCATTTAGCAGCATTTTACGAAGACTCTGAATTACTGAAGTTTTAAGATGCCAGGTCACACAAAGACAAATCTAGCGAAGAGCAAATTGAGGATGCCTAAAAAGGATGCCTAAAAATAAGAATAAATAAAATAACTCACCTTTGTGGTGCAAAAAAGCAAAAAACGCCTCTATGTGTAAACAGAAGAGAGAAAATCCTGATGGATCTGGGTACCGACTGAGTATTAATGAGAAACGGCACTGTTTCTCCTAGCCTAGAGAGGTGTGTGTGGCCTGAGATGTTGGCGGATGTGGGGTGGGGGGGAGTTATGGGGGAATGTTTTCAGAGGCGATCCCTGTGGATCCAGCATTACAGGCCCGAACGGCTCGGATGGCCAAATCCACACAGGTCTACTTCAGAGAGCAGCCTCACACTTTTTCAAAAGCTTTGATGTGAAATAGTCCAGCAGCTTCCTGTCCTAAGAGGTGTCCCAGAGTGCACTGGTCCCAGAGATTAAAAACCAGACATGTTGAGGTCTCCTAGTGCCGCTCTGAGGCGTAACTCCAGAAGCTTTCAGGTCCTGTGATTCCTGCAACGTACATTTTCACAAAGCATACTGTATGAGGGATTAACAATGTTATTCTCAGGATAAAAAAGAGACGCCTTTAAAAAATGAAGGAACCTGGAATATTTAGACAGATATCTGAACGCAGGAGGCTGCCTTTAATGATCTGCTGTCAGTAAAAGTCTCAGAGAGAGAGAGAGATAGAGATAGAGATAGATAGAGAGAGAAAGAGAGAGAGAGAGAGAGAGAGCGATGTGGTCCCTCTCGTGAATGCCAGCTGTGAGCAGACGAGGAGTTTCCGCACGGGACTCGGTTTTGAATTAAACATACTCCAATTAGGCCACTGTGTTTCTACAACAGATTGCCTTTCTTCCTGTCCCTCTTTTTGGCCAAGGATGATTTCCTGGTACCACAAGGGGAAACGGTTGTGGAGTTGTAACCAGAGCAACCTCTTGCGATGAAAACGCAAGAAGACTACACACTAAGGAAAAGAAGGCGTTTGCACGTTGATGATCTCACCGTTAAAAACAATCCACGCGTTCGTAAAAACCTCTTGCAGACATTCTCCTAATTTGACGGGAGACAACAAAATGTGTTCATTATCGAGCGTACAGAGCTGTGTTTGTCTCGCTTGAGTCGCCACACAGGGACGAGATCCCCTGTACCTGTCAAAACAAACAGCTGGAATGGCCATAAATCAATGATCAAGTGGCATGGCGTGATTCTGAGTCCGGTCTCACAGCCAAAGCCAGCACTCACCACTTCCGGGTGTTGACTGAAGGTGGCTTCGACTTGGGCCTGGGCGTCACTCGTGCCCCGGAGTGCTTACTGAGGATGAGGCGAGGGAGGACGTTTACTTTCGAGATCAACCTTTGCTTTGCGGTTTTGGGGCCACCACGGCTGTACGGACAGATTTGTAAACCTAGGATCCAGGGTGAACAAACGGACCCATAACAGCTGCTAAAGGTGCCAAGGTCCAACGTTAGTAAATCAAACAAAAAATTACTTTCTAAAAATCTGGACACATCAAAATAACTCCATAACCGTAAACAGCAAGTTCTGTATTTTCTGAGAATACAGTTGTTTTTTTTTCCCCTTCATATTCGATCACTGTCTTCCTGGCACATTTCCTTTCCGATTTAGTTTAACAGGATGCGTGACTGAACACCTTGGCTAATCTCAAATGCAGTCATCCAACTAACAACCAGCCAGTCCCCTACTCCTCCACTTCCCTTTGAAAGAACAGAAGGAAATTAAAATCATGCGCCTGAATTATGGATCCAATCACAAGATAGCCTTTGAGGGTTTTTTTTTTTTTCTTATCTTCCTTAAACAAAGTTACAGAAGAGCTGCCTGCTAACGCATTCCATATAAAAAAGTTTCAAATGACGTTACCACACAGTTTGATAAAACTGACAGGGGATTCAATTAAAACACACTGTCAAAGCGGGAGTGATATTTTATTAAGTGTCAGCTTGCCATTCTACACAATGCATCAAGGGACGTATCTGTAGACAAGGAGGAAACATGGGTAGATTAAGACGGGCCACATGTTGCTGCTCTCAGGATACATCACTCTAAATTCGCTTAATCAATTCCTCTGAAAAATTAAGAATGCTAGTTACAGACGGAGTCTCTTCTTTTTGACATCAATCGATTTTGTACAACTCTGTCCTCAGTTTTAAGGTCTTTAGATATTTTGTCATAAACATATTAGAAAAAGATTTGTCACCTGTGGCATGCGGGATATGAGTCACAGTATCCCCCGATCTTGAGCTGACCTCAAAACCCAATGTGACTACTTAAAAAACCGCCACTTCAATCTTTTGAAAGTTAAATTAACGTCTAATGATATTTCTTTTCAGCATACGAGTCCTTATGAAGTGTTGTGAGGAGAAAAGATGACTGGACTTTTTGACCACATGAGATCTTGACTCTCATGTGGTCAGGACCAGGGAAGTATCTCTGCAGAGTAAGAAGCGAGCCGTGCGCAAAATGGCGTCCGGGCGGCATACTTTTCTGTGAGAATCTGAGAGGCGCTAACCTCGAGCGCAGTCAGAAAGTTCTGAGACAAGGGGTGCTTTGTCTGACAGCTTGGACAGAAACTGCCTGTTTCACAGAAGGGTTTAGGGTTTGAGACAGCAACCTGCCTTCGAGGGGGAGCGATGAAGTCCCTTTGGTCCAGCCGCGATGGGAATGCTGGGAAGATGAAGGGGCGTCCTAGGGCCCACCCTGCTTCTTATTATTCTTATTAATCTTTTTTATCGCCGTATAAGCTCTTTTCCTTAAGCCTGACACCGGCTAAAAACGTGAGTTTTTAGACTGAGAGTAGTCCCTGTCTAGAACGGAATAAAACAATACAGTCAATGTCTTGGTTTATTATTACAAACACACAAACAAACACACACTCACTTATAGCTTAATATCTTGTGGGGGGGCAGGCTGGTAGCCAGACTGCCAGAAAATGAATGGGCACATTGCTGAACAACGCAACAGTAGCGTACTCCATGGAGACCAGAAAAGGCATTTATACCTCAGGTAAAAAGCTTAAGGCATGAATTACAGACTAATACCTGATTGGTTAACTGCATGCATGGCCTTTCTCTTTGTAAAAGGCAACATTAACAATGTGCATTTGATAACAACCCATGCACTTTAACGTAATGTGGTTCTGCAGGGGAAATATTCCGTTTTTCTTTCATACTAGGAAACTACGAACTACAGATGGGACTCCTTACACGCTGTTACATGTCAACCTGCATATATTCAACTCATCTGGCCGAGCTGAAGGCAGTTTACTTTGGCCCAGGCTCTCACCTGCCCCCTAAGAGGCTCCGTCTATATCGGATCCATCCAGAAAGCCGGTTCAGCCAGTCACCCTGGGTACACATAGCAACAGGCCCCGGGAAGAAGCAGACTCCCCGCTCTGTGGTCTGTCGCTTCAGTCCCAGGCGAGCCACCCTGGCAAACTCTCTGGCACTGGCACTGGCACTTTGACTCGCACTAGAAAAAGCAACGCGGTTATTTATTTCTCTCCGGGCCCACACGGCTGGATTGAGAGCTGAGATGCCTGCGCGGTTTTCCGAGGCTTCCGTCCGCGGTCAACGCAGCGCCCTGCCAATGGTCTGTGTGTGGAAAGAAACGGAGTGTGCAGTGGGAGGCGATTCTCCACGGTAGTGATTAGAGGAGCGTTGGCGGATTTTCCCCGAAACGAGCGACGACATCGGAGTAATAAAGGATGACACAAACAATTACTGCGTTATTTATTTGTTTTGTTTGCCAGGTCAGCAACTGGCCTGTCAGTGCTTAAATCATACAACTTACTACTGCAGTTCTTATCAGCTTTAAGTTTAATTTGAATTACCGTTCCAGCCACAGGGTTGGATTTGGAATTATACTAGTGCACTTGCATTGAAGTTAATGTTTTTTTATTTCGGTGTCCCAGGAATCTGCAACCAATAGGACTCTTTTTGTACAGATACTCAAAGGCCTGTATACAAATTTACTTAAAACTAACCAGTTTAAGTACTTAAACTAACCAGGAAGACCTGTGTAAAAACGTATTCAGGCCTCCATCCTTCCAGCAACGCTGCACTCACGGGCTCTTCCCCACCGAGGCTCAGGTGACGGAGTTAGTGAATGGTGGAAACAGGGGGCCGGGGTGAAGCGGGAACATGGCAGAGAGCGCCCAGTGTTATGAAGGCTGTGACCGAGTCAGCCGCCCCCAAGCCCACGACAGCACGGTGTCAGGGAGAGGCCGTCTGCACGCACCCATGCAAACAGTTCTCCTGCCTCTCTTCACAGAAAAGCCTCTCGCAAAAAAACAAAAATTAAACTCCAAGATTATACGTACCTATTTTCTATAGGAATACTTGACTACAGTTTAAGAGCATTTGGGAAGACCATACGGGAGAGATTAAGAGAGCATTTATTTTTAAGTCACCACAGTCTTAAACAAATTGCCTACACTGTGTTTTGTGGCTAACTTATCATTTATACAAAAGAGACGTTGAAAAACGAGGTTTTCTGGCTTTTTTGTGTTTGTACTTTGAAAAGTAAACCACATGACATGAAGAAAAACCTTTTATTGAGAAAAGATATTTGAGTAGAGTTAGATAATAAAAAGTATGTTTAGATATATACTGCTGTGCACATCCCACCACATTATGAGCATCTACTAAAAATACCTTGATAAATAAGAACTGGGAAACGTATCCCACAGGTATTTCGTCATTTTTAAATTCTTGTTTTGAATGTGGTATTCTATCTGTGGTTTTTGTTTCTGTCTGTATAAACCAAATCACCCTATTTTTCCGTTTTAAATTACTGTGTTCACCTGGTTCCTGTGCTTACCTCAAGGTGCTATTATGTCAATACAAAGATTCATTTGGCTTTGTTTTTATTTTTTGTGAATCAAAAATGCGCTGAACGTTTAACAATATAGCACAAAAATAGCTTTCTAAAAGGGTAATTTTCCCGGATTTAAAAGTTCCCAATGGAGTCGAGTGTCTGATTTTGTTGGGCACGATGTTCCAGGATTTGGGATCGCTACGATATCAATATAACGATATCAAATCTTCTTCAATGTTGTTGACACATCCAGTGTCAGACACGCAGAGAATTCAACTGTTTTAGCGACAAACGGAAAGCTGGAGAAAGTGATGCCTTTCAACCAGCACAGCGCTGTTTGGGTTCGCCTTGGCTGCGCTTCATCAGTGTCTGTTTCTGAAGACATTACAAACATTTGTATATCCAAAGTCACTGGGATGTAAACAAGCTTAATCAGAACGCACCACTTTGGTTACAGCGATGGTTTATTTTCACAGAGGGACACGAAAGGGCAGACTCGCGGTGCAGTATGGCTGGCTGTGAGGAGAACCTTGTGGGGGGAAAAACAAATAGTTTGGCGTTGATGTCACATTGCTTAACGGTGCTAATTGGATACGCATACATCTGTGAATAGGAACTTAACAGCCCCTTAAATTATGCATTAATCAAAAGATTCTTAATATAAAGTGTCAGGGTGTTCCACAATCTGGCAGCCATCTGGAATCAGGGGCTGTCGGTCCAAGTGTGTTGAGGGAGAGGTATGGTTGGGCTCTGGGCGGAAGGGAGCATTGCTAAAGAGCAGACACAAACACCGCGACAGTACGAGGCACAGACACAAACACAGACACAAGCACCGTGACAGTAAGAGGCACAGACACAAACACCAGGGCAGTACGAGGCACAGACACAAACATGAGTATGTGAACCGACACAAACACACAGACACAAACCGCCAAAGGCACAAACATGAGTACAGTAACAGGCACAAACATGGACACACAATCACGAGCACAGGCATTGACTGAAACACTGGCTCAGCAAATGGCAGAGACACGAGTACAGTAACACGCACACACTCACACAGCGTCTCTTGTTTTAAATTATGCATGGGGACCACGGAGGCATCTCCTTGCTCAAGAGCTCCGGAGAAACACATACAATTTCCACGTATCTGTTCAAACCATTTAGCTGCTCTGAAGCTCTTAAAAGGGGAGTCACGTGTTCGGTGTTTCCAATGGGCCAAACAAACAGGAGAAAGATGTTTACAAGTGGCAGACGTTTAATAACACGTTATAGACCCTCCCTCCACATGCCTCTGGAAACAAAAGGGTGGTGGGTCATAAGCAGCCGTTCAATTAGAAAGCAGATGTGGTCACGTGAATGCCAAGCAGAGAAGGGATAAGAAACCTCTGATACGTGCTTCCATGTGTTCACCGCAGACTTTGATTCGCTCCCTATGGTAACTGTTGGGATTTCACCGGATCTGCATACTCGCACTCCTTTCTGAAACTAACTACTATTGCTCATTGTTATCCCTCTAGGTTATATGACAAATGCCTGGGGCGAAATTACCATCAAAGCAAGTGACAGGACTAACATGGCTCCTTTAAGCCTCTTACGGATGACAGATGCCACTTTTGAAGTGCGCAGAAGATGAAAGTGATGCCGAAGTGACGGATCTTGCGCGGACATTTCTTTTCTCCTGCACCAGCCGTCACTGCACCCCCACTGTAATGGAGAGGGACCGGCAGGGCAGCGGCTTCACTGGGCAGACAGCAGGTCTGTCTGGGGTTTGATGTGGCAGCGTCTGGGGCACTCGGGGGAACATGACATCGCCCGTCTGCCTCTAGGAAGGGCCCCGCCCCCACCGCTATCGCATTGGCCCAGGGTGTCTCACTGAGCTTCTCCCTCCTTCCGCATGGATGCGATTTAGAGCCAAGATGGCAGCCGTGGACCATTTCGGAATGGAGAATGCTAAGAGCACAGCCTAGCCAAATCCGCATTGCTACGCACTCAGTTTGTCTCGCAGAAAATCATATAATTTTGATACAGTATTTATCAATTCTGCTTAAAAAAAAAAATTGTCACCTGTAATTCTAACTCTAAGTTTAATTTTGTTAAACATGTTTTGTCTCCTAAGTCAATTCATTCGCTACTAAATCCAGCATTCTCAGGCTGTCAAAACACATAGCTTTCATTTCTTTCGTCAGGTAATGTAGAGTATCTCTGGGAAACACTCACTGAAAGGGAGGTGAACTCATGTTAAGACATGAGCTGGCTGTGAGCGGGGAGTCTTGGCAAACTTGGCAAAGCGCCGTCCGGGAATGGGAGGAAGTCCGAAGTCCGCCTTTCTCCGGTCCTCGCTGAACAGCAGCTGAGGTGGCTTCTGGACCCCTGCACACTCACAGCGCCATCGGGCTCCGGTCAGTGCTCAACACATGCAGTGTGCTAAAGAGAACAGCTTGAGTGTTGGTAAGAGGAGATGCCAAGCTACATACATCCACATTGTCCCTGGGTCCGTAATGGGAGACCAGACGCCAAAGCACATTTAGCAATTTCAAATGCGTGCGGGGGGTCTTAAAATAATTTGCAATATAAACAAATGAATATAAACAAACTCCTTGCTGCTGGATATCATTGCTCCTACACTGACAACACTTCAAACAAACCTCACACTTCACAATCACAACTCCGAGCTACAATCCTTCTATATTTACAACGCCTGAAAATATTCCACATCAACTTTCTCCCTAGATCTCCCGTAGCGGTATTATTCTTGATTACAGAAGGGCTTCTGCTTTTGAGACTGAGTTTGCAGAAAGTGATCAATTTACTACTTAGTTGCCTAGAAGGAACCTAGCTCAAGGATACAGCCGCTGGGATGGGGCTTAAACCAACAACCTTCTGTTTACAAGCTGATCAAGAGAAGGACTACAAAAAGGCCTGTCATTGCATTTTAAATGACAAATTAAAAAATGCATAAAATTAGATTAAAGCAATAAAACATTTATAGTGCACGTAATAGAAAAAGAAAATATGTCATTTACAATACCTACATCTACATACAAACAGAGAAAAATCCATAACAATTAACATTATAATTACTATTGCTGTTTTGTTTTATATTTTGTATTCTAAAGACCTTATTTTGAATTAAGAAAAAAACAAAAAAAAAAACATTCAAAGGTTATTTAAATAGCCATATGAGAATGCATACAATTACTGTCCAGAATGTGATGAAGTGACCTGATCCCAATTAATCCCAGATCCCTGTGAGAACTGTCACATCCCATCTCCATCAGGAGCATTTTTCTCTCCTGTTTATTAAAGAGCTCGGAGCCCTCAGACAAGCTTGCCAGAGGCATCACCTTCCCCCCCACCTGTCCACAGGGCTCTCCCCCCCGGCTCTGTGACAGCACAGCGGCTCCGGCAGACCCCCCGTCGAACAGCGCCCGTCCCGAGAGCTTTGGCCTCCACACAAGGCACACTGCCTGTGTACAGGCACAACAACCTACCTGGGCCAAGAACATCCAGACAGAAACTCGACACTGGGAAAAACAACTACAAACCCAACTGTAGGGTGTTCACTGTAAATCCCCACAATTGTGTAACGTGGGGCAGATAGAGACGGAACTGAAGGACGTGGCTGAGGTGGAGGGACCCCTCAGTCAGTTTCATCCTCCTTTCCTGCAGTCAACACAAACAGCAACAGATGATCCACTGTCCCTGTGTACCTCTCGCGCTGGGAAGTAATGCATTGCACCTCGACAGATTTAATAAGTTTGGTCTTGGAATCACTGCAGCGCCGTCCTTGTCTACGGCGTCAGCTAATACGGACCATGGTTTGGCGGGGTGGAACCTGGATTAAATGAATTGAACTTTAGCGAGATGGACAGCTCCGCCGTACCCCTTCCGTCCACTCCACACAGCATCCTTGTCTCAGCAGCAGTGGACTAATGAAAGCCATCTGTCAGGCAATCCTTTCAACAGCTTGAACATGAAATGCATTTCCAGGTTTTGAGCTTTAAAACAAAAGGAGAAATGATCCAGAGAATGAAAACCGCACGCCGTAAATAAAAGTAGTGTTTTAGCACTTTCTTGATCCGTCTTGATAACGCCAATAGAACATTCCCTTTGAAATTTCAGAACTGGCATCTTTTGAAATCACATGAGAAGTCGAGTGACTGCAGATCACATGCTATTAAACAGCACGTTCACATAGCTGCTTGGAGACTTTTTTTTTTTTTTTGTTAGGCAAAACTACTTTTTTTTGGTTTCATTTGTTCTGTGTGTTAGTATCAGTGACAAACCATTCCTGCGAGGGGTGTGGCTTTTTATCCCCCGACCCCACACTGTGATGTGCTTGTACTCTCATCAGCAGCTGAGCCAGAGTGTGTGAGTGAGTGCGTGCTTGGGTGTATGTGTGAAGTCTAGTGTGTGTGTCTGTGTGTATTGTCGTGAGCATGTGCATGTGCATGTGTGTGTGTGTGTAGAGCAGTGTGTGTGTGGGTATGTGTTTGTGTGTAGAGCAGTGTATGCGTGTGTATGTGTTTGTGTGTATTTTAGTGTGCGTGTGTATATGTGTTTGAGTGTATTTTAGTGTGCGTGTGTATATGTGTTTGAGTGTATTTTAGTGTGTGTGTGTGTGTGTGTGTGTGTGTGTGTGTTTGTGTGTAGAGCAGTGTAAGTGTGTGTATGTGTTTGTGTGTATTTTAGTGTGCGTGTGTGTGTATGTGTTTTGTGTAAGTGTGTGTGTGTGTTTGTGTTTTGTAGTCTTCCACAAACACTGAAAGTTCCAAGTAAAAGCTCCTAATTCTGCACTCACACGTGGACATGTGGAAAATTTGCACACTTCGAAGAAATTAAGCCGACCATCTAAAATAAAATTTAAAAAACTCCTGCCATAATAAATATAAATCTGTGTAGAGGAGAAAAGACAGACCATGACACATGTGCTGAAAATGTGTGTGTTTGTGTGTGTGTGTGTGTGTGTGTGTGTGTGTGTGTGTCTGTGTGTGTGTGTGTGTGTGTGTGTGTGT
>JAOYSI010004755.1:0-14057 GCA_025775065.1 Hiodon alosoides
CCCCTGTTTTGTATTTTCATAATCAGTAGCAATGGTCGGTGTCCAGTAAACCTTTCATGGCCAAGAATGACATAGACGACTCTTACAAAGGGAGGAAAGGGTTTGACTGGACGTCAGTGACATTTCAAAGTAATAGGGCGTCGGAATTACAAATCAGGAGAAAAACAGCAGAATCTGGTTCCTGCAAATAGTCGCATGCGAGAATATGAAGATAAAATAGAAACGTCAAATGGCCTATGCAAGTGCTGTTCGTTTCCTCTCTCGAACACTGTTCAAGCAAGGACACTTTGTTTGTTTATTGCGTGTTTATGACTGATAACTTTTTCAAAGTCCTGTTTTGCGACACAAACAGACACAGACAAGTCTTGATAACGGGCTGGTTGAAGATGCTTTCCATTATCCTGCCACTGCGCCACTTCACGAGCAGGCTGTCACTGTACTAAAACCACCGCTATTTTCTCTCGAATAACATTCTTTGACGGATTAGTCCACGCGTTTTTCTTGCTGGAGCGTCTGTACGTAGTAGCACAAAATGAACGGTGACAACAAAGGAGGGTCTCTTGTATGCACCGTATGTTTGTGTGCACACGGAACATGGATCCCTTGCTGCGTGCTCAGTTCTGATGCACACGGGGGGAGGTCAATCAAATACAAAGGCAGCTGGAAGTGCTTGACAGCATTTGAAAAGAGAGCAATGTGCTGAGATGTGATTTAAGTCACACACACACACACACACACACACACACACACAAACTCACAGACACACACACACACACAAACACACACACACACACACAAACACACACACAAACTCACACACACACACACACACACACACAAACTCACACACACACATACAAACACACAAACTCTCACACACACACACACACAAAATCACACACACACACAAACTCACACACACACAAACACACACACAAACACACACACAAACTCACACACACAGACACACACAAACAAACACACACACACAAAAAATATCACACACACACACACACACACACACAAAATAACACACACACACAAACTCACAAACACACACACACACACACAAACACACACACAAACTCACACACACAGACACACACAAACTCTCACACACACACACAAACTCTCTCTCTCACACACACACACACAAACTCACACACACACACACACAAACGCACACACAAATGCACACACACAAACTCTCTCACACACACACACACACACACAAACTCACACACACACACACACACACACACACACACACAAACTCACACACACACACACACACTCTCGAAAGCTCCTGCTGATTCCAAAGGCACAGAGGAAAAAACCTCACTGTTTTAGACTACAGCCAAGATAGCTGTACTTTGTCACTGGCCCTCAGAGAAGTCGAGAAATCTGTGGCAAGGGACTTCACACACAGAGCAATACATTGCACCACATGTCTAAGACAACACGCGAGAAATTAATATGGGAGCATAAGCACAAGCAAATACATTCTTACACAGTTAAACACTGATTCACATTCACACCATCACTCTCTCTGTCACACACACACACACACACACACACACACACACACACACATACACACATTCTGCTGTTAGCTAAGGCAACCTTGTGCCTCGACCAGAGGCATCATGCCCGAATAGTGTCAGTGGTTGGCTGCCACACTGGTGGCTAATCACTTGTTAATACTGCTTGACAAATTGCTTGCTAATTTTTTCGATGATAATCAGCACAGCTTTGTTGAGGTATGCAGGGCTGAGTGCAGATTCACGCTGAGTCGGGCACGTGGCTGATAGGGAGTGAGAGAAGGGAGGGAGGGAGTGTGTGTGTGTGTGTGTGTACTGGATACACCATAAAATGTCTGTGTGACTATCATCACTGGGAACAGCAGGGAGATGCACTGGAACTGCATTCAAATCAGTGTTCAGACTTGGCATCACAAAACCCCTTTTTAACAGACCATTCAAGATTATTAGTTTTAAACGGCTGTTAAAAAAATTGTCTCCCTATTGTATCAAGGAAAAATAGCCTTTTCATATTGAAATATGAGTATAATTCAATATTTGTCACGCTTCTTTCTTAGAATTAAATGCTCGTAACTCTTTAACTATTCATAATAAAATAGCCCTTCCGAAAGTCAATGGCTACAGAGCCATAGCATCCCAGCCATGTCAACTAAAAATTAAACTGAAGGAAAATATACATTTAATCTGTTAGCAATAATATATACTGTCATGGCAACGGTATTACAGGAAATAAAAGACCATGCAAATATGTAGCCCATGCAGAACGTGCATACTGCCAAACCCCTCTAAGTCTTTAATAAACACCTGTGTATACTGGCTAGATAATAGCCAACTCGCTAGTTGCTACACGCTACCCAGCAGAACATTCTGCAACATATTCCATACTGTTACGCAGTTTCTTTCATCCCCACCTGTGATATTGTGAGAATTTGGACCTTGTGTGTTTGAATCCAAACCATATAAAGAAAAATCATTTTGACTTTAATGTAGAAATCTGATGGTCCAATAGGTGCAGGAACAGCGGAGCTGAGAAACTTTCCATACTTTCCCCGAACAGATGGATCAGTCCCCGTTGCTCCAAACTGTGATCTCCGAAACGACAGTATATTATCTCATGCCTTCTAATTAGCGACGAGCCCAGAGAAGCCCTGCTGATTCCCACAAACACCAGCCCGGCCGGCGCTCTGCCAATCGTGCACTACCACTGAGCTCTCCCCGTCACAATCGGAAGATGAAATGAACTGGATCCGAACCCGTAAAATCCAGATCACTGGGCTCAGTCTGCGCTCGGGCAAGCATGTTTACCATCTGAGCCCCTCAGGAAGGCTTTCATACCCATTTTTATGCAGTAAAAAATACTATTACGTTTACAGTACTGTTAAAAAATGTAGCATCGTTTCTGCAGGTAAGTTACCGATAACCACACTCCTACAACAGTAATACACTTACATCACAGTTTGTAGGGGTTTCCTTCTGAGTTTGCTGGCCAGGCATGAGCACCTAATGCGTATTCACTGTTTGTGAGTTTGTGATTACAGAGAGTAATCCTTAGTGTTTTTACTGAGGACTTAATTGTGTTTCCCCTGATGTAAACTAGCTAGCCTCTGTAAGAGTTCATTTTTTGAAATTACACTGTTCAAATGCGGAGATATCAAGCATTTATTATATATGTGAGAGTTATGTTGAGAAATAGTAGACAATATAAAATTTTTAAGAACAACAGATGTATGCATTTAAAGACTTTTACAAGGACGTAGCAATGTTTATTATAGGGTTAAATTCAGAAATGTGACCAATAATAACACTGAAATATAGTGCAAAATGAATAAATCATAATTGATTCGGAAATGAAAATAAGTGAAATGTGCCTACTCAATTTGTAATAGGAAAAGAAATTCTTAATCAATCCAGAAATTGAAATCATCTCCATCAGACACCTAATTCCCAGGCCGGATAAAATTCCCATATCATTTACACACATTCTTTGACACGAAATGCCAGCGAATACATAAGACACTGTGCTGGTACTTTCCTAAGTAACGCCCCCAACGCCACACTTACAAACACACACACACACACACACACACACACACACACACACACACACACACACACACACAGTCCACGATAGTCTCGAGCTCGGTATCATTTCTCCTGACCATGCCAGAAGGGGAGGAATAGAACGACAAAGAGCCAGGTCTGGCTCTGACCAGCCCGGAGCGGTGGCTGGCCCCCAGACAGGCAGCCGAGGCTGCCCCACGCCCTCCCCACGCCCTCCCCTCGCCCAGACTCCCTGCCAGTCTCGCTCTGGTCCTGCATCAAAATCATCTGCTGTCGTTGAGAGATTGAAAATGATGAAGGCGGGGAGTCAGGGATGTGAAAATAACTGGGGGCGAGAACAGATGAATGTGGAGCGGGGAAAAAAAGGTTCAGGTGAGAAGAAAATCAAAAATGTGTTGCTTCGCTTCCTGAATTGCTTCTCGACACAGCTGTCATTGGCGCAGACGAGGCGATGCTAATTGATTCATCTCAACATGACCTGAACTTCTGAACGCCTCTCCAGAGAAGGCACTATTGGAGGCCAGCCCTGCCCCTGTGCCCGGCGTGAGTACAGCGAGGTCCCACTGAAGCTAAGGGCAGGATTTAGACGCATAGTCCCATACCAATGCTCGTTTAACCAAAATCTATACATCAGTATCGCGGTAACAATTAGCTGAGCTGCATCAAGCATTTGGTTTTCCACCATAATCCACCCAAGAACCCTTCAGCTTTTTTTTTTTGCATTATGTTCTTCGTACTCCTTCTTAGTTTTCTTAAATACCAAATTTGATTTTGACTCAACTTAAAAAAATAAATAAAAATCTTAACATTTTTTTGCACTATTTAAATGGATGCCAATAGCGTAAAATACCTTCCCTGAAAAATGTTCTTTAACATCACAGAAATGATTTTATGCTAAACCCGACCATTACAAAGGGTAGCTTTGTGGGGAAGAAAAAAAAATGTTTAAACGTCTACAAATCGGGCATGCCTGAACAATTGTCCCAGCATGAAAGCAGCTTCTATTGACAGTGACAGTGCGCTTTCCCGTTTATTTGATGAAACGGCACGCTCTGTGCCATGCATGCTAATGAGTTACATTTGCCAAGCCGCACAAATTAATTACTCAAAGTATCAGTTAACTTACCAGTTTGGGAGCTGCGGAGCAGAAAGAGGCTGGCTCTTCCCGGACTCAGTTTTTGTGGCAGTACCTCTGCACCAGCTTCACACAGACTATGTCAGAGAGCTTTGAAAAATCTACCTTGCAACACTGGGGAAAGAATTATGCTGGGCAAAGGCAGGTGAAAGATGTAAGGAGGAGAAAAGCTCTTTTCTGGATTTCAGTTCCTTTTTTTTTGTTTTTTTTGTTCACGTATCAGGAAAGGGTCACATGTTGTCGTGAGCATCAGTCCACATTGTCACATGACCAAGGTCATGAATCACATGACTGAGCCCAGAGTCCAGAGTACTCTGTGTCTCTGAGGAAAGATGAACCTGAGAGAGAGAAAGCGAGCGAGAGAGAGAGAGAGAGAGAGAGAGAGAGAGAGAGAGAGAGAGAGTGGGTATTGGGGGGTGCCACTGTCAGTCACGGCACAGCCCGGCTAATCCAGTGGCCAAATGAGAACACAGGTATTAGAATGCATGCAAATCGAAACGGAGAAAGGGAGAGAAAGACAGACGAAGGGAGACAGCTCCGACGTGAGAAAGCTCTGCAGAGATGCCAGGATTTTAATGAATATTTATCACTCCCGGCCTGTCTGCTGCACACCCGCGTCGCCTGGAAGCGTGCCAACTTCATTTGAATGCTCCCTTTTGTTAATGGCTAAATCAGTACAGCAGCGTGCGGCTCCGGGGTTGTGGCCAGTCTCAGGCAAACTCTGGCGCATACAGGCACGCAGACGAATGCGAAGGGCGCAGTGCGAGCCAATACACGTACTCTCCTGCTCCCTCGCGACTGAAGTGTGTCTGCAGGACAACCCGGATCCTCCTTTGCTTTCTTACTGAGAGACCATATAGGTTGTTGCCTGCACCCTAACCCTCGACGACCAGCCCAAAATCCAACACACTTCTCAGCACTGGGTAGCGTGGCCATCCTGATGATATTATTTGACATTTTGCTCCTCTTTCCGATCCTTTGCATAAATAAGATAAACATGCATATCTGGGGCGAAAAATTGGACTTATGACATTTAGTTACGACAAGCAATATACCGTCAGCTTCAACCCAATCTCATTTTAACTGAAGATTGAACAGCAGAAGCCAAAGGTACATTATTCCGGGTACAGCGTATTTAGGCTAAAAGTCTTCTTTTCTCAAATAGAACATGAGAGGTGACTCGTCCAGACAGCTGAGCAGCTAATTGGTTGAATTAAGAAACATTCACTATACATATTATTATTATTACTATTATTTTAAAAGTGGATATAAACCCTCATCACACCCACACACGCACGCACGCACACAAGAAAGCCAGACACACTAGCGAAGTGAGGCTCATTGAAATTCTGCACACAGCGCTGGTCGCAGGAGGGCCAGGCAGCGGAGAGGAGAAAGGCGAGACGGAGCCTATAATCCTGCCCTCGTCAGGCAGCACTGCGGATGGAAAAGACAGCGCCGCGAGCCGCAAGCCGCGCAGACAGCGCCGCGTCCGACCGCTGCATCCCTGCCCTCGCATCGCGGCCAAAACGGTAACGATGCACAATAAGTGGGTAGTGCTTTCTTAGTTGACATCGCAACAGGAAATGAGACGGAGGGGGAAAGTCATGTCAAAATTTAAATGTCTCAAAATCTTCAATAAGAGGATGTTTATCATTTATAGACAAGTCTGATAAACGGACCCACGTGAAATGCTCAACATTTCGGAGTAGACAATTTTCAAGCAGATAACTTTTTATAATTATACCACTCAAATTGCATGATCTACACTATGCAACGATTAGTTCATTGGTGTGTAAAAGGATAAACACCTAAATACACTAAGGCAGAATTAATTAATTGAAATCTTATTGTCAAATCTATTCAAGACATTTGAATTTTTAATAGTTTATTAATTAATATAATGTAATTTAAACAAAATGAGCAGTGAGTCCAGTGACTTAAAACATTTTACAATAGGAAAAGGTAACGTCCAATTCATAAAATAAATTAAAAATTTGTGAAATATACTGTCTAAAAAATAATTTATATCTTTATATCTATTTTGTATATATTGCAAATAGATTATATTTAATTTTATCTGCATTCCTACTACACAGTAAAGAAAACTGAAAGCCAACTGTCTTTGACAGTGACAAAGCTCCCTGATAACATGTACACCCACAGAATGAACACTAGAGGTCCCTCAAGTTTGTTTCTAAGAAAACACGCGCATGTCTCCACACAAAAACAAAAAAAATATTGCCTGCAATATATCTTGCATGCATGTATATTTTCAACAGGGCAGATTCCTGTCATTTTCTGAATGAGAGATGAAATGAGCATAACAACCACAAACTTATGAAGACACTTATGATGTTTTTAAAATGACATTTACGTTGTGGAATAAAGACTCACCTGATTCAGTCATACTGTATTAGATTGTTGGTGTATTATCTGCCACAGTGTCTGGCAAGAGGTTGGCCTCACCGCCTTATGTGTCTGGCGTGAGCTCGACCCTGACCCCCTGAATCTGAGGGCCTGCCAAGAGAACCAGTGACCCACCCCCTTCCCCATAAGTAGCGCTTGGTGCGAAAGGCTCATGGGGCAACGTCGGCTGAGTGGTTCTTCTTCTGCCTGGTTTTGGATCTCTTTTTAACATGGATGCAAGGTAGGATGTGGCAAGGAGGCAAGACAACACAGCCCACGAGAGAGAATTCAGAAGCACTCCGTAGATGAGTGGGGCAGTCAAGCCAGAAGAAAAGAGGGGCCTTGTGATCTCCGTGGCCAATGTCTGTATGCTGATGTTAAATGAGAAGCCTATGTCCAGCTCATAACTTTCATAAATAACATTTCATTAGATTCCATACTGTTTATCAATGCGGCTTGCATTACTGATGCGGGAGGTAGATCATACGGTTCTAAATTGGCATACAGTTTTATATTATGGCATTCTAATTACATTACGGCTTCCCCGTTCATCTTTGGAATTGAATTCTAATACACTACACCCTCTATTTGTATCTGGGTGTAGGGAGGCGTCTGTTATTACCACATCACCACCTCAGTTTTTACAGGAGAGCGGGGCCGAGTAAGAGTGTGTGTAGGATTACAAATTGAAAAGAGCCGCCAGCACAAAGCTTTTTAGTCCGACAGAGGTTCTGTCACGTATCTTCAGTGCCTGTAAAAAGGTCAGCAGTCTGTGTTTTCATCTTTGTTCCCAGTAAGAATAAGATGCTGAACTGAGAGGACCATTCTCTACAGTACAATAAAAACCAGAACAGACGCATCATAAAATCCCCATGCATTCCCATGTATGGTGCAGTATGTTGGTGTACCCAGCTCACAGGCGTGAACTTGCCTACCTACCTGTGTACCTTGGTAGTCCACACTATCGATCACATTGTCTTCTATAGGGTACGAGATGCTTTTCATAATCTGTATAGAGAAAAGGGCAAGCCGCAGTCTTAGACCAAGCAAACAGAGTACAACTTTCACTGTTCAGAGAAGACCCTGTGATGGCAATGAGGAGCTTTGTCTATTTGAGCTGAAGTTAAAGAACGCTGGCCAATTAACTACAATATTTAAGTATTGTCAGTAATAAAGGACAGGTGAGAGACAGCTATGACAGACACACCAATAGGCCCATGTCACAAGTCAGCACAAGTCACACAACAAGGCCGCCCCGGAGCAGGATGGGAGACATTCTCAGTGGTGTGTGTGTGTGTGTGTTATTTCAGGCTGACGGTGACAGATAGCTAGCCTTACTCACAGAATCCAATAATAAACCACTAGCTTTAACGCAGCTTTTGACATAACGGCGATCTTTAAATGCTGGGGTGCAGTGGACACCAGGGTGGCAACATACCCACCAGAGTGAGGACTCTAAGGACGACACTTCCTTCTCGATGTTTGGGTAAGTTTATTCAGATCACAGAGTCTGGAATAAAGCAGAAGTTAAAACAAGGTGACTACATAGCATCTTCTAAGCTGTCGGATGGGATGCAGGGTGCCCGGCACTAGTGGTTGATGCTTGAGAAACCAGGTGAAGCAGTCACATTATCCGAACACCGTGAACACCGTGAACTTTATGTGTCTCCAACATACTATCACACATACCCCGAATCATACCTACCACTACAACGTATGTAACAATTTACGACAACACGGTAGGCGTTGGAACACAATAATCTGCTTGCACATAAATTCGAGAATAATATCTTTGTGGGCACAGATGTAGAAAATTATGCGCATGATCAAATCCCCACTGTATTGGGATAATTGCTGCATCATGTGTGTAAATTCTGTTTTTAATTAATAAGAATGTAGCGATCATGGGAAATAATCGTCATTGTGAAAGTACGTCGCCAGCTACCTGAATTTCTGGAACAAATTATGTTTCACAGAAAACTCGGGGCCTGAATTGAAGGAATTAATTTCT
Organism: Hiodon alosoides; assembly: GCA_025775065.1. Lineage (NCBI taxonomy): Eukaryota > Metazoa > Chordata > Actinopteri > Hiodontiformes > Hiodontidae > Hiodon > Hiodon alosoides. Next base: position 9,158 of record JAOYSI010004755.1, read on the forward strand.
GCCCATCTGTTTGCGTTGGACTGTAAGATCTGACAGCAACCATGTTAAATATCATCCTGGTTTGCAGAGGTCATCTGACACATCTGACAAATTATGTAGAGACTGGTGGCATGTAGGTTGAAAGGAAATAACTTTGAGGGCTAATTCGGCCTAAACAAATCCAGCTTTAAGAAATCATCAATCAGTAATAAGCTCAGCACCAGCAGGCTGCACCCTTGGGGATGAAACTAACAGAAGAAGGGTTATTTGCATTGTGTAAGTATTCAGCTGTTTGGGGAAGTTTTTTTAATTAGAGGACAAACAGCCGTATGAAAAAAGGCATTCCAAAGATCTCGCAGACGAAGGTCTCATCAGAGCCCTAAAATATGTCTATAGAGCGAGATTCTGATAAACAGAGATTCTGGAATGGTCAGCATCAGAGAAGGACCATGCCCGTCACCAGCTTGGCTGCAATTTCAATTGGAAATGGCTCAGGTATTTTAGAAGCAGAGGATATATGAGCCCTGAAGGAAAACAAAAGTCACCAAAGTAGCAGAACAATTAAAATGTGTGCCTCTATTTTTATTACCAATTATATTATTATTTCAATTAAACTTTTGTCTCCAGGCTCCAGAACCGTACTTGTGTGTGCCTGTGTTGGTGCTCCACAGTCGCTCCCGAACAAAGCCTGGAAGGCTGACGCACTGCCACCTCGGAATTACATTTAATTACCAAACCCTGTAATCCAGTGAAATTAAGTACCCACTTAGAAATACAACATTTACAGAAGAGGCTTCGCTAATTGCTGTGGCCAAACAGAAAGTAAAAATGAATACCCCCCCCCCCTTTTGAATCATACCAATCTGCGTGCACGTTACAATACCCTTCACAATAGCGGGCAGACGTGCAGTGGGATACGCACCGATGGCAAACAGCTCTGTCTTGATAATTGAAACTGTTCAATAATGCGACTCACATTGAATGTATAACTTTATGATTGTCTTTTTTTTTTTTAAACCCACTGACCAATAATTAGCCGGTGCATTGCGACTAAACACAGACTGAAAGCCTAACCGTCGATTCAATAAGGCCAGCCGAGGGTTTTCATGCAATGAAAACAGGGCAATGCAGGGTGTAATTAAAGGGTTTGTGAATCTTAAAACCCAGGGCCGCGTGCATTTAAACCCCACCGTCTTGCAGTCACTCCTTTGTGCGTGAAAACCATACATACGCATACACGACGCCCTCAAGCGATGGGAACCACGTTCAGCAATTAGGCAAGCATCATTCATCCGTTCATTGACAAAAATCTGTAAGAGGAATCCTCTGACACAGAACCGAGGGGGAGCAAAACACACAAGCAAGCTCCTTCTGTTTTTTGTGTCTTCCACGACAGTGGGCTTCTGCAGTAGCTCTCAGGAGCAGACAACCTTATTAGCGCCTATGATTATGTGTTGCGGGGCCCATGCGAGCCAAAACTGTTGGATACGTTTTTTTGGCGGGTGACAGGACAGACATATGGAGCCAAATGGCTGTCACTTGGCCCACTGTCGGCCATATGGCACTGAGCCTAAAAAAGTGGGCAGAAGCTGTTAACTCCAAGGCAGGTTACTTACAGCGCCGCTCTGTGTTCGCAGCCCTTTCCCAGTCACTAGAGGTCAGTGTGGAGCGCAACGACGGCTACATAGCCACAAATGCCGGTTTTACGAATTTCTAGTACTGATTACCAGATCAACCTAAAGAACAACAGGGGACTTGAAGGATGGTACACTGTCCCCTCGGTAACAAAGAAAATACAGTTCTTCTTGTAGACATTCTCTATGTACAAACTGAATCAGCAACGCCAAAGGTCAGCAAAGTGAGGTCCAGAGCTTTGTTTCGATACAAACTGTATCAATCTGACTATCTTAATCTTCCATTAATACCTTCAAGAATATTTTTTCATTAAATAATTTTTTAATCTCCATCGATATATCAGAAAATCCAGGAATTATTAACAGTTTTACATGCGTCTTTCAGCAGCTGTAGTATACTCGACGCATTACCAGTAGTATAACTGACAAGTGATCATGATCAGAGAACATTTGTCAAAAAAACAAACAATAATCCATCTAACATAGATATTACTTCCAATATTTGAATATGATGGGAAACCAAGCGTATTCAAACCAAAACAAACTCAACGTCTGGCATAACTTTGCAGAAAGCAATCTTTCTTTAGTTCCTCCATTCATATCCGAATGGTCAATCTGCAGAGGCAGCCATTATCTCTGGCATGTTCTCAGGCTCCATGACTGGACAGGGTTTATAAGAATTTCTTCCCTCAAGGAGACAGACTTGGACAGATGCCAGGACGCGAACAAGGAAGGCATTTGGATTTGTATTACAATTCCAGAAGGTTCTGTTAGAAGGACCATGATGTTAGAATCATCTCAGCTTTTCCTGGGAGCAACCAGAAAATAGATCGTATATCTTCCACTCTTTTAGTGCGGAAATTGCAAATGAAGCCATTAAGATAGACCAAATTACAACATAAAAAGACAAAGAAAGGATAGCAAACAAAAACTCGCTCATCCCATTTTTTTTTGGAAGCCAGAGTAACCATTGTCCCTCCCTAAAAATCTACATTTCTAACTGAAATGCCTGAACCACAAAACACGCGCACACAAAAAAAGAGAAAAAAAAAAACAAACCCATTTTAATTACTCTCCACTCTTCTCTCAACATACCAGAAAGACAAATTTCAAACTTTAACAGGAGAAAAATATGTTTGCCTGAACAACTCACAAACCATCAAAGACCACAAAGTGAGCCCAAGGGCTGGCGGAACACACCAGAAAAACACACCGTCCACTGAAGCTGGACCCCAGGCAGCAGCAAGACGACAAGCCCATGGTCGCTTCGTATCCCTGTCTTTTTTACTGTCCAACTGAAACATTGTCTCCCAACGCAAAAAGAGAAAGCCACACAGAAAGAAACAAAATGGCAGGCTTGAGTTTCTGTTTTACTCCTGTTCTCTGGTTGTCAAAAGCAAGAAACAAAGAAAGTAATTTTTGAGGGGCAATTCAGTCTGCCTAAATAACGAGCAATCGCTCGCCCGCCCACCCGACCAGTGCGTTTACACACATGCCAGGCTGAGAAAAAGGAATTCTCCCATGGCTATCCCTTTCACCAATCAACAGTCAGCGAGCATGACAAACAATTGTTTGCAGCTGTCATTAGCTGAAAACAGGGAAACTCTGCATACACTTAATCTTAATTAGACGGACTTGGCACGCAGCCCGTGCGACAGTACCGAGCAGAACTCGCACAAAAGGGGGCAAAGCGGTGACGGGGCGGGAGACGGAAAGGGAGCGACAAAAAACAAAGGTTCTCCGGAGGGCTACAAATGAAGGGCGACAAAAGAACACGGGGGAAGAGGGACGCCGCGTTTAGGGACAAATAAACAGCAACACAATGCCAAAAAAGATGCCAGGGATCACTAGCAGCGCCGCTTGCTACGCTCCTACCGGCTCTCCTTTGTGCGACATCCAAGCCTTCGGTGCTGTCGAGACAGCCATAAGGGCCGGATGCCACATCGCAACAGCTGAATTAGCCCAAACAAACAAAAAAACAGACAAACAAACGGCACGCGATCCTTTTGACGTCGCATCCAACGGGTGGACTTTCATTTACCTCTCAACTGAGCGGGCAACTGACCGTCTTCCAGGAGACGTTTCCACTCTGAAGGATGAAGAGGAACAAGCAAAAGAGCTGAAGGAAGGGTACGGGGGGGGGTGGGGTGTTGCTGAGAAAGCAGGAAAGGGTTAACCGTATATATTCAGTTTTCTTTGTCTTTCTGTAACAAAACTTAGGCTCTATGATGATCGGAGAACAAATTCAGGCTGAGGAAGGAGGTGCCCAGCTGTGCGCAGAAGAAGGACAGGGAGAACACAAACGCAGCTGAGGACCAGCAGTGATGCTCAACCTGCCAGCTGCAGGAGGTCTTCGCTGCTGCCCCGACACGCCTGACGGCACACAGGCGCTGCAACTTCAAGAGGTGGAGAAAAAGTGCCATTTGCTGCAGCACACCTGTGGACAAAGCGACGACACAGGTCCGAGAGGTGACGAGAATGACCTGAAGTAAAACTAGAGCCGCTGCTTTCGCAAACCCAACAGGTGCAGAGACACGAGCCCCTAGCCTCCCCGGATCCCTTCTTTCTCCTCGCAGACAAGGAGGGGCGGAGGGGGTTGCACCCCAGACACAACAAGAGGTGGCGTGGCATACTGCACCGAGCGGCAAGCCAAACAAACCAACCAAAGCAAACAAAACAAACAGCACAAAAAAAAAGGAGTGGGGGGAGAGGAAAGTGTTGGACGCCTGCCATCCTGTCGCCGCCGCGAGCCAATGCTTTGGACCGCCTTCAAGGGCTCGCGTAGGCTACACAGTATCCGTGCCCAACGCCATGTGGGCACGGTCGCTCCTTTTCCTCCCTCTCCATTTTCCCCATCGTCTTCCCCCTCGACCGCAACCCCAGCTGGCGTCGACCGAAAATAGAAGTGACCCCCCCCCACCCCAAAAAAAAAAAAAACAGCGAGACAAAACCGGGGCGGGTGCTGTATCGCCGCGTTTCTTAACCGCGTGTAGAAGGGTGCGGGTTTCTCCTTACCTGGCACCAGCAGCAGCAGCGAATGCCAGAGCCTAACGTGTGGTGGCAACCTTTAGCGGACCAGCACAGTCAGCACACGCAGAGAGAGAGGAACTAGACATGGTGGCAGGGGGAGATTGGAGGCAAATTAAAATGTCGGCATGCAGAGCAGGGTAAAACCGGGGGGGGGGGGGGGGGGGGGGGGCGGGCGGGCGGGCCGGGCGCCCCGCGGCCCCGGCCCGCCCGCGGGCCCCCCCCCCCCACAGAGGACAACCAAAAACAAAAAAACAGCA
>JAOYSI010004757.1:0-14054 GCA_025775065.1 Hiodon alosoides
GTGTCATTTCTTCAGTGTTGTCACATGAAAAGATATAATCAAATATTTACAAAAATGTGAGGGGTGTACTCACTTTTTTGACAGTGATTGTTTGTAGTTCTGACCTGGCTGTCCAGCTGGCCCCTTGGCTCCTTTGCGACCCAATGGTCCATCGAATCCAGGTGAGCCATCAGAACCTGGGTCTCCTGGTTCTCCTGGTGGACCTGAAACATGAAACCCTTTACATAGTCATCTAACAAGACTAAAAGTAAGAGCAATGTAAATTACCATTGAGGGATTAATATTTTGATTTGCACACATGGAAAGCTAACCACTCTCCACTCTGTTCAATTTTATAAATAATTCCAGTTGTCAGTTATTAAGGATAGGGTCCCATGCAGGGTATACCCTGCCTAACTTCTGGTGCCTGCTGGCTTAGGCTGTGGAGCACTGTAACCCTTAACTGGAAAAGCAGTTTTGAGAAATTAACAAATGAATGACAACTTATAGAAACATCTACAGTATACAGTGAAAACATTTTTATTTTTTTTAAACATCTCCTAATTTGATTAATAAGAAATCCCATAAAAAGTTGGGAGTTGAGTTTTGATGACTGCTTTTATTCAGGAATTATTCAGGCTCTATGGTGCCAATATTTCACTCGTATTTGCAATTTATAAGTACACGTACATACAGAAAGGAAAGGAAAGGAAAAATTGCCATGTTCACATCTACAAACTAATGTGACATATGATCATAGTCAATTTGGGAAATATTCCAAATTTTCTATGTTGCATCAGATATAGAAAATAAGGGACAGATTGAATAACAAATAAGTAGCTTATGAATAAGAAGCCTAGTTCAGCCTTCAGTAATAAGACTAAGTTAAAGCAAGTTAAACAAAGGATGTCTGGAGGACTTTCCGTGGCTGGAATTTGATGATTGTGCTGAGTGAATTTCAGACTGTGCCCCTAAAACACAGTGATCCTAGAGCCGTGCATTACCTGACAACCCGGCTGATCCTGGAGGACCTGAGGTTCCACGGGCCCCTGGGAGTCCAGGGGCCCCTGGAGGACCCTGCTCCCCCTTGACCACATGCACGTCTGATATCACACTGGGGTCACCTGGAGGTCCTTTTTAAAGAGGAGGATGTGAGGGAGAAATGTAAACAATCAAATAACTTGGTATACAACATGTCTTTCAAGCAACCTGTAAATACGGTAAAACAGTTTGAAAGATCAAATCTAGAACAACCTCTTAATGATAGATACAGATGTATTACCGACTGTAAAAAGTGCTATGTTACATGGAGACAGTTCAATTGGTTAGTTAAAGGATTCAGCAAACAAGGGTTTTTATGACATGGGAAATTATTTTAGCATGTTTCCACCCTTTTTCCATACCACAACCTAGAGCTCCCTTTAGGTGAGGACCAACCTGTCACTCCAATGTCTCCTGGATCTCCATGGGGACCAGGTGTACCAGGCGTGCCGGGCTGACCGGTTAACCCTGTGTCACACACAAGCACACAAAACAAAGTTAATATACATCTCTTCCCTCTCCCTCTCATACAAACAAACACTCTTAAATCTAAAATGTTCAGCAACCAGAGAGCCCTAAATACAGTCGATTATTGCTAAGCAGGTGCAAGCAAGCTCTGGTCCCCATAGTGGACTGGCTGCCTGTAAAGACCATGCATGCATAGCGGTTGCACTGTATTAAAGACTATGGCTCCATCTCTACAAAATGTGAACCCACCACTGCACCACTAACCTGGGAACCCATACTGTCCAGGAAATCCAACTTCTCCTTTCAGACCGACAGCCCCTGGGATGCCAGAGAGTCCCTGGTAACATGGGTGGGGGGGGTTCAGTACTTTTAGCATTGGTTCACACAGTAGAGAGCTCTTGCTAAAACACATCTATTACCGGAAATCCTGGAGGTCCGTATTCTCCTTTCAGCCCAGACAAGCCAGTTTGACCCAGCAGCCCAGGAATCCCTTTCTCCCCCTTTACCCCATTGCTGCCAGAGGGGCCAGGGGCTCCTTCAGGACCTGCAGGACCTGCACACATACAGCAAACACGAGAAATGTCAACCCAACCTTTTTTTTTTGTTGCATACTTTCACTGGACTGAAACTGCTGTTTTGCAGGTTGGATTTACGTGTATATCATCATTCTATTCAACACACCATTTTTAGACAAGTGGTATTTCCCACTCTGGCTAGTTCCTAACCGGACATCAAATTAGAAAGTTTAACCATAAACTAACAGGGAAATAAGACAACCAAAGCTGTGCCACTGCGGTACACTCACCGAATCTCCCTGGAGGTCCAGATGGGCCCATGTAACCTTTGGGCCCCATCTGCGACACGCCGGGGGGGCCCGAGGACCCGCTACTGCCAGGGGAACCGGACGTGCCGGGGAATCCCTGCTCACCCTTCTGCCCTGGAGGACCAGGACTACCAGGAAGACCAGGGAAGCCAAGGTCTCCATTCGGACCTGAAGGGCAAAAAGACAACACAAGACGAGACAAGTTCATTGCAGATCACGGAGACTGCGAGAATTATGACCCATTTGATTGCAAGAGAGCCCATCGATTTTTGAAGGGAACCTGCTTTTTAACGTTTAACAAGAGGATGCAAAATCTTCACAATAAAAAAAAAACTGAGAAAATGTTTTCACACATTTTCAAATTGAGCTTTACATTGAAACACATCTATTAAACACCTTTAGGGCATTGTAGAGAAAATGCGGATTCAGTCAAAATCATTGTGATTGGAGACTGGCGTGGGTATATTACCTGGTAATCCCGGGAGACCTGGAGGACCGGGGCGGTCAGAACCAGGCTTTCCTACAGTAAGAGGGAGGCCATGCAGAGATGAGTTACAGCACTCCAACCAACTAGTATCCCAGTTGGTCTCATTTAACACCTTGAAGGATGTTACGATGTTCAGTGCTGAATGGAGAATAGACAGTACCCTCTGACAGCATGCCTACCCCACCAGGCAGCTGAAAAACAGTCTGAGGTGACTTGAACCCTCCCTACCCCAGGCAGAACTCCACTGTTCAGGACTCTGTTCAGGAGTCTGAAGAAGCATAACTGTACCAGAGCTAAATCTCAGCTTGAGTGAGCGACTCAAATGCAGCAAATCAACGTCCAATGTATGTGATGTTTTATTTCTCATGACATGGGTTTTCATTTTTAATTGTCTCTGGCTATTAAAATGATTGCTGATACCTGGATCTCCTTTAACCCCAGCTGGCCCAGGGACACCATCACGACCCGATAGTCCTTTGTCTCCATGTGGTCCTGATGGACCAGGGTAGCCTGGCTCTCCTGGTGGACCTGATAGTCCGCCAATGCCAGCAGGTCCCGGAGCGCCTTCAAGACCAGTTGGACCACGAACACCTGTCAGACCTGAAACAGTAGAGCATACCATCATATCAATGGCAATTGTCTTCTGTGACAGGTAGGAAAATGGACAGCAGAGGATCACACACCTTGAGGTCCAGATGGTCCCGGATCACCCTTCACTCCTGGGACACCAGGGCTGGATAAGCCTGGTGTTCCTGCCTGACCTTTGGTTCCAGGGCTTCCAGGAAATCCGGGCTGACCTGGTTCACCCTGGGAAATTTCAAAACACTCAGAGCACTGTCCTGGTTCGCAACAAGTTAATGATGATCTATAAGCTAATACACAACAAATGGAGATTGAGATCAATTTTAAATCGACCATAAGGTCATGTGTAATTGGTAACGTACCCCAGGTCAATTAAAATCCATATTACCATTAATTGATTCATTTTTGCAAAAACAGTAACACCTACTTTATATTACTGCCCTTTTTACACCATGTAAAAGACTTGAAAGACTAGGCCACAGTTATATTAACTGCCATACAACCACATAACTAAAGATACTACGGAAGGGTGGGGTAAGTCGTGCCAAAGAATTGGTTGAGCCATCCCTTGTTGCTAGGAAACTATAAACAAAATTAACCATGTGAATAAATATTTAGAAAGAAGTAATCCTTTAATGAAGTCTGTGCAGGCAACATCCAATGAAAAAAAGTGTTAAGAAAATTAGGTCCAAAAACTGATTTTCATTAAGAATTTAATCTATCATAGTTTTCATGATGCTTGCATTTAAACCAAAGCAGATTGTTTTATAAATCCTTTGGGGGTATTGAAGAACTACAACATAAAGTACTAAACCTAGCATGGGAGTGTATCAGTGTAGATGAGGGGGGCGGGGGGGGGGGAATTAATTCAAAATGGTTGCTTTGTGTGAAATTGTTCCAATTCGCATGGGGCAGGTTGAGCCAATGGTACATTATTGTACAAATATACAACTGATGATTGTATTTGGTCTGTATATGTACTAAATATAAACTCAAGATGGTGCATTTTTGTTGTTAAGAGCAGACATCATACCATGCGTAGACGCAAAACAAGCCTAGCTCCCATCGATGTTCTAGAAAGAGCAGCCAAGAAGTAAGAGAAGGGAAGAAGTTTATTTGAGCAGCAGCAAAGGATGAGAAAAAAAAAGACAAAAGGACACTGAAGAGGTACATTGACAAAAAAGATGCTACGACAGAGAAGCAGAGGCAGACATGGTTCTCGGTCAGAACTTGATAAACAAATAAAGCATCTCGCATCTTACTAGCCTTAAATGCAGAGAACTTCCCTACCAATTGGCACATAACAACAACATCTCTGTCCCAGACAACTGGTTAAGAGATGGAAGAGCAGGTAAGAAATACTGAACAGAAAGATCCAAATTTGAATATAGCCACAGAAGTAAAATATACAATTTATTACCTCCTCATTCAATTAATTTTCTAGGAATTGATTGGTTTGAGAAACATCTACATTAAACTTATTGTGATTATAGAATTTTGTTTAAGAAATAAACATAGAAATGGACTTAAAAAGGTCATTCAGAACATACATGTGAAACATCTTAAAACAAGGTAGCTCATTTAACCCTGTTTCTATGCTCAACTGGACAAGATGGTTTCAAAACTGTTATGTTTACATTAATTCTGACAGTTACTAGGGATGCACATCTTGAAATGCATGTAGAAACGTTTGTTAGCAACAAAACTATATTTGCTTGGATGTAGTGATGCTGAATATAAAAATGGCTCAAAATAGTTTGTTTACCATTACACGCAATTATATTCACTGGACTAGCTAGCAAGCATTATCAAACTGTATTGTGTAGATTGATTTACAAAACTTAATTCAAATACTGCAATGATCCTGAAGCCATATTATAAACCATGAGCAATTTAGTGACGCAGTAACGTCACTGACTTTGGTTCAGAGTTAAAATCTCACTCAAACATTACATTATATTACAGGATGAATACTCTTTTCTCAGTTTGGTAACTAGGAACTGTGAAAGAGGCATTTACATTTGCAAAGGCTAAAGTATCTAAAACATGGCAGCACTGGCACATACTTTTCAACTAATTATAAGGCATTGCTTTGTTCTAACTGTGTGATAACTACCAAAACAGAACTACCTAGTGCAACCCTGGGGAGCCATATTTTTTTTTTTTTAAATGTCACTGTCAATAAATGTGTTCATCATTTCAGCTCTAGAATGTATACATTGGAGCATCCTCTTGTTCCTGGCATGAGACGCACAGAAAGTAACTTTCTTCATACCTTGGCACCTGGAATTCCTGGGATTCCAAACCCAGGGAGACCAGTTTCACCCTTTTCGCCCAAAAAACCCAGGGCACCTGGCTGTCCAGGCTGTCCTGACCTGCCTGGTTGTCCAGGGATGCCTTTCACCCCCGTGGGACCTGGGGGAGATCAGACAGGATGAACAAGTCAGAGCACCAGTAAAAACACAATCACTATAAATGCTCAGTTCTCAGTCCTAGAATCCTGCAAAACTCTTGTACAACAATGGAAATACATTTTGTAATACACTGATGCACACACACACACACACACACACACACACACACACACACACACACACACAACAGTATTGGGACACCTACACATTATACCTACAGGAGCTTTATGACATCCCATTCTAAATCCATAGGCATTAATATCGAGTTGGTCCCCCCTTTGCAGCTATAACAGCTTCCACTCTTCTGACACTAATGTTGGACGAGAGGGCCTGGCTTGCAATCTCTGTTGTAGTTCATCCCAAAGGTGTTCGATAGGGTTGAGGTCAGGGCTGCGCAGGCCAGTCAAGTTCTTCCACACCAAACTCATCCAACCATTCCTTTATGGAGCTTGCTTTGTGCACTGGGGCACAGTCATGCTGGAACAGAAAAGGGCCTTCCCCAAACCGTTTCCACAAAGCTGGAAGCATAGAATTTTCCAAAATGTCTTGTTAAGCTGAGGCATTACCATCTCCCTTCAGTGGAACTAAGGGGCCTAGGCCAACCCCAGAAAAACAACCCCATAGCATTATCCCTCCTCCACCAAACTTTACAGTTGGCACAATGCAGTCAGGCAGAAAACATTCTCCTGGCATTCGCCAAACCCAGACTGCCAGATAGAGAAGTATGATTCGTCACTCCACAGAACACGTTTCCACTGCTCCAGAGTCTAGTGGCGGCGTGCTTTAGACCACTCCATCCGACACTTGGGATTGTGCTTGGTGATGTAAAGCTTGCATATAGCTGCTTGACCATGGAAACCCATACCATGAAGCTCCCGGCGCACAGTTTTTGTGCTGATGTTAATGCCAAAGGAGGTTTGGAACTCTGCAGTTATTGAGTCAGCAGAGCGTTGGCGACTTTTACGCACTAGCGCCTCAGCACTCGGCGACCCCGTTCTGTAACTTTACATGGTCTGCCACTCTGTGGCTGAGTTGCCGTGGTTCCTAAATGCTTCCACTTTGCAATAATACCACTTACAGTTGATCGTGGAATATCTAGGAGGAAAGAAATATCACAAACTGACTGGTTGCAACGGTGGCATCCTATTACATAACACGCTCGAATTCAGTGAGCTCTTTAGAACGACCCATTCTTGTGTACAAATGTTTGTAAAGGCAGACTGTATGGCTAGGTGCTTGATATTATACACCTGTGGCAATGGGACTGAATGAAACACCTGAATTCAATGATTAAGAGGTGTGGCCCAACACTTTCTCACACACACTGAAATGCACTCTGCAAATTTGGCATGCAGAAAAATAGAAGACATGTGGACACAACTACCCTGGCTGGGGTGGATTTAAATCTTGCACTCACCTGGGAATCCCATCTCACCCATACTGCCCTTTGGACTTGGTGGACCAGAGGCTCCTGGCTGACCCGGGATCCCAGGATCCCCTTTCAGAGCTAAATACAAAGAATACAACAAGTTTTAAAAACATCTACAATACTGAATATTTAGTCATAGTTTGCAATAATTATGCAGTAAACACTAGACAATATACCAAGCCTGCAAAACAAACTGTAGGGTAGACATCAAATATTAATCCCTGTGATTGACAACGATGGGTCATTGTCATAACCCTGGTTCCCCGAAATAGAAATATTAACCACCACTTATTATTGTTATTGGGTTATTTCCACCCAAGAACCCAGAACTGAGCAGACATGCCAACTCTCATGAGAGCGCTAGGTGTCATTTGACCTCAATCCTATAAAAATCATCCACTGTGGCACCGTGAAAACTGATGATAAATATTTCAGGGAACCATGGTTATGATAACCCAATGTTCTTTCAGAGGAAAACCACCGCAAAAATGGATATACCATAGCCATCATGAGGACATCCGTAGGGCTCTATGCAAGCGGAGTAGATCAAATCACGTCATGCGTATATACAGGCATCGCTTGAGAAAATACTCCATATTCACAGTCTCACTGAATCATCAGGACAGCCTCTGTTTGGGAATCAGAAAGTACTTTCAATGAAAACCCCCGATCCAGTCAGAGGGCAGACCCATCCTGAATTTGCACAATAGAGCCTGAATTTTCGAGTCCTAAAGAAGGGCTGGCCTTGAGGATCTGCAACCGCGTTAGACATGCACCCCTTGAATGAGCACTGGTCTTCCACTGCAGGGCCAAAAGTAAAAACCAGCATTATCAGCTGGTAGCTTGGACTGTGGCATCTGATAGCTTGGACTGCAACAAGCACAATTAAAGGCAGGCTGCTGCCCGTTGCCTAGCTAATGAGCTTTGCCACAATTAATTCCTTATGAGCAGTAGATCATCCAGCTGTTCACTTTTTATAGTATATATTTTTAAAGCCCTTAAACTGTATTGCAGGAGATATGAAAATTATGATTTAAGAAGTCATACCTGGGAGTCCAGGCTGTCCTGGACGTCCTTCAAATCCAGGAAGCCCGCCCTCTCCTTGGATACCGGACACACCCTTCACTCCAGGCACTCCTCTCTGACCTTTGATTTAAGTGTATTGTACTATTCAGTTGGATTGTTCATACAAATAAGCTGTTTGCAACAAAAAAGGGACAGATGAGTCTTTACTCACCTGGAAGACCCAGTTCTCCCTTAGCTCCCTTTAAGAGCAGAGGGGTAGAGCCTGGCAGGCCAGGGAGACCGGGGTCACCCCGGTATCCCTTCAGCCCAGTAGCCCCTGGACCACCCAGTCCTCCCGGGAAACCGCAATCGCCTGGTTAACAAAGAGCTCGGAATGGATCTATCCGTGTTTTAAAAGATGTCCACAACATCTATGGTGAAATAAAAACATACTGTATTGAGAAACCCTGGTCAATACCTTTCAGCCCACTCAATCCAGGGTTACCGGAGTTTCCTGGGGGTCCTGGGGGGCCTGTGGCTCCCATCACACCCATATCCCCCTTGGAACCTGAGGTTAGTAAAGAGACAACCGACATAAATCTCAGCAAAATCACATCTTTGTTTGCAACATATTCCACCGGACAAAGGCAGAGTCAGAAGAAATTCACTCACCAGGAAATCCAGAAAGTCCTTCTTGACCTGATTGACCCAAGGAACCAGGGGGACCCACGGCTCCCAAGGGTCCAGGGGAGCCAGGTTTCCCTCTATCCCCTGGCAGCCCTGCAACATCTAACCCAGGGGGCCCAGGGTCTCCCTTGTAACCATTTGCACCTGGGAACCCTATGACAGCAGAAGAGTGAAGAGTCCTGTCAGATGGAGTCAATGTCATTTGAATCAGGATCTCAAATCACTAGTAACACAAAGAAAGGGTTAGTACTCTATGGCCAGGAATTCCTTTTGGTGAAGTGATCAGAACTTATTATCAACAATAACTTATTAATAATAACTTCATAATAAAAAATAAAGAAACGCATTGCTACTTGAAATTATTAAAAACATTCGGTCTTGGATGATTTATTCTATATTTCTTTGGATATTTTACTTTTGTTTTGAGTCAGACCATTTCAAGTGCCGAGCAAACAATGGGGGAAAAAAAAGGAATCAAATATTCACATAATTGAATACTTCAACATAATTGAACAGGTCATGCTGCAAACGACCTTCATTTCTTGTTAAATATTATTAGAAGTTTCATTGCATCCACATGCAAGTTCTGCTATGGGAAACGCCTTTCATAAGTTAGTGACAAACCTGGTAGGCCCACAACTCCTGGGAGGCCAGGAGGACCTGGAGTCCCCTGAAAACCAAAGCCAGGACTACCTGGGGGTCCAGGATCTCCAGGTGTCCCGGGAAAACCTGAATCGCCTATAACACAAGGAAGTGGCAGCATCCTGAGACAAAGCTATGCACTCTACTTCTGTCATCAGATTATGGTGTCAGATGAGTCGATGTGAACCAAAACCACATCTAAAGCAAGCTCACATATGGCATTTAAAGTAGTTGATTCCAACAAAGCTTATATAAACAATTTGAGAAAAATATTTTACTAATGCAGAAATGGAACACAAGGGAGATGGCTAGAGAAGAAGGTGCTGACTGAACACCAATGTGACTGAATGGTTGTAAAAATGTAGTAATTGTTTTGAATGAGTGAAGCTTGGCTGAAGACTGTTATAGTCTAGCGCAGAATCAATAACTACAAATATCATTCCGTGCACATAACATTCCAGCATCAATGACAAAGTGTGACACTCTAGACGGTATGTGTGGACCATTTTCACTGTAAACAGGAGTTTTGCATTCGTCCAACCCATATCTTAGCCTAATCGGTGGAAATGGAGTTCAATTCTGTTAAAAAGGGGAGTTAAACTCCTGGTTCCTCTTGCGAGTGCAGAGAGGTTTCCTACCATTGGGTCCCAGAGCGCCATCAAAGCCTGATCTCCCTGGTTGTCCAGGCTGCCCGGAGAATCCAGAGTTTCCCTTTGGTCCAAGGGCACCATTGGCACCAAGAAACCCCGGAGGGCCCCAAGGGCCTGGTAAACCATACCCTGGATCCCCCTGAGACATACATATAGAACATCTTTTAATATCTAAATGATATCACTTCACTATGCTGCATTAACGTAAAAAGTATTTTCGGCACTTCCAGGTATACACAAACAGAAGGGATGTGCTTATACAATGTGCCACCATCTCACCTTAGACCCCATTGGACCTGGCTGCCCAGGACGGCCATCAACTCCAGGTGGTCCTTGACCACCAGGGGTTCCAGGCTGGCCTGGTATTCCAGGGAACCCTGGAGCGGGAAGAGTGAGATTAAATAGCATTCTTTCAAATCAGAATAATGACAGGCACCAGTACGCTATCTGAAAATATCTTAAATGACAGGGGTCAAGGAAGTTCAAGGAAGGGTCTAATATGTTTTTATATAAAAATATAGGATGAGCCTTTCTGCATGCCAGTCTATCAGTACAGACATGCATCTCATTGTACCTCTACAGCACTGTATGTATGCAACAGTAGCTAACCAGTGTGTTTGAGTATTGCAGCATCTGCGCAAGTGTTCAGCTTTTACCTTTGATTCCTGAAGGACCCGGTGAACCAATGCTGCGAAGTCCAGGGTCGCCTTTTGACCCAGGTAAACCTGGGAAACCAGGTTGACCAAGCTGTCCTGGACTACCTAAAGAAATATACAGAGAAACACAACTGAATGCTCCTAACGGTCACAGAAACGTCAAGAGTCACACGATATAGCACACTGCCCTACTCCATACCTGGGTCACCAGTCATGCCAGGATCACCACTCTGCCCTCTGGGACCAGGTGCTCCCTTCTCTGAATCAGTCAGGCCTGGCTGACCTTTCAGACCTTTATTCAGTGATTATAAAAAGGCACAGAAATCCTCAATACGCTATTCAAAAAAAGAAATAAAACTATGCGTCTGTATTTGCCAGTCACTTTAAAGTGACAAGTATATACATTTTTATTAGAGGCAGGACTTTTACCTTGTGCACCTGGATACCCCATCTGACCAGCCACACCCAGAATTCCTTTCTCTCCTGGAGAACCTTGACGGCCGAATCCAGGATCACCTGGTGATCCCCTATCCCCAGGGAGACCCCGGATGCCTGGTTCACCTGGTGGTCCGTGTTCCCCTTTGATAAACTGAGATCCCTGTAGGCTCAAACACAGAGAATCAGTTCATCACACAGAATAAACTGATTAAGTTTCTGAGAGAGGTAAAGAGCAACAGCTAATACATATAAACAGAATGACATAAGCATGACTTAAGTGAAGTTACGTTACCCAATATATAGAAAAATTTATTTTGGAAGAAACCAGCAAAAAAAAAAAAAAAAAAAAAAAAAGGTTTAATACCAAGAAAGCCACCAAGTTAAACAAAAAAACATTGTAAAAAACCCCCGGGGACCCCAACAAATGCCCAAGCCCACAAAAAAAAAAAAGGAACTGTGGACACCACCAATAGAGTCTTTGAAACGTTTTTGCCATCTGCAACTCACGGGTAAACCTGCAGATCCAGATCGGCCGGGAGCCCCATCATGACCAGGTCTTCCATCCAGGCCAGGTAAACCAGAGGGGCCAGGAAATCCTGTGTCCCCCTTGGCACCCTTCAAGTTGTCAACTGAGATTGCATCTCCTGGGTCCCCCTTCGGTCCAGGGATACCAGGGGAACCTTGAGACCCAGGCAAACCCTAGAGACCCAGAAATCACTGTGAGGGTTGATTTGGATCTTCCACTGAATTCCATTCAGTGTTCATATTTTCAGATGAAGCACCTTTCTCGTAAATTTCTGTGAGGAAATAAAATCCTTACTGGTGGCCCCAATCGACCTGGTTCTCCTGGGAACCCCCCGTCACCACTGAACCCAGCAACTCCAGAGGTACCTGCAATAAATATGACCAACACCCACAGTCGGTCAACAACACAGTAAGGTAACAAGAACAATTGAAAACAATGTGAAAACATTCACATTCAAAATGGTGTTACCAGGAAGACCTGGAGGACCCGGAAGGCCTGGAGACCCCTGGATGAAGTTTCCAGTGGAAAAACAGTTAATGCAGGTATCTCCCTTTTCACCTGGAAACCAAACCAAACAACTGTATTGGTATCATAAAGCAACATGCTGAACGTACAGAGACACAACACATACCTTTATGTCCTGACTCTCCTTGAAATCCTCGGCCTCCTTGCAGACCATCCAACCCAGGCGCCCCGCCAATGCAGTTCCCAAATGGGTTTGAAAATCCCTGGGGTCCTGGAGGCCCAGGAGGGCCGGCAAGGCCAGGTTGTCCAGGCCTCCCCGGAGTTCCAGGAAAGGAGATACCTGGCTTTCCCTCCTCGCCTTTTTCCCCGGTGATGCCAGGTAATCCAGGTTGACCATTAAAACCTGGAGACCCAATGCCTAGAAGCATAGAAACAGGCATATACTGATACAGCTACATTTTTGTTCAAGCATAGAGATGCACAGGCAAACAATTCCTGTCTTATTAATTATGAACATTCATTTTAAAGTAAATTTTCAATAACCGTTTATCAAATAAAGGAGGTGGCTTATTATAATTATAATAAGTCTTCATCTCTACATACTAGTCATAGAATGTAAATGTATACCATGTCATTTTTTTTTTTATTAGAGTTCGCAATTATTTTGGTCTTGGTTCCAATTTGGAATCAGCAACTGAGCTAGTACATCTCGGCTCAAGAGAAACCCAATCGATCCCCTTACTTCAATCCACCCCAGTCCGGGCTGCTTTCTCCTGGTCACAATTGGCATAACACATTGATCTGGATGTGAACATGCAAAATCCAGATCATAGGGCTCAGTCTGCGCACAGGCAAGTGCATTTATAATTGAGCCACCTGGGGGGCATTATTACCAACGTTTTAAGCCACAAAGCCAGCCAAAATTTGCATAAACAGCCCCTTTCATTACCTGAAGCGCCTGGCTGCCCTGGAGGTCCTGGTTGACCTGCAAAGAGGAAAATTGTGAGAGTCAAGTATACAACCCCCTTAATACCAATCTAGCATAAAATATGCTAAACAGATATTGGCATGATTCTGCTTTAATGCAATACTGTGAATATACGGTGTATCAAGTTTTTGAAAAATTATTTTGATGGTATTAAAATAAAAAAACCACCCACCTGTTTCCCATATAAAAATGGCATAACTTAGATATGAATTTTACAATAAATGGTAACCAGCAGCATGTTATTACAACGCCAAACTAACTTAAAGTCCCATTTAAGTTCATAGTGATTGCACCTAATATTGTAGTGGTTATTGACTGTCCATTTTAATCTACTGCAGCTGAGTATTGAACTGTAAAACCATTAAAAAATCTGTGGTAGCTAGCCACCCTAAGACTGAAGTTACCAGTTGATCCCCCGCTGCGTTCCGTGCATCTGTACATTCAATCCACACAATTAAAAATGTGTATGTGAATGTTAAAAGCGAATTAATACTACCAAAATTATGTGCAATCAAAGTACTACAGCTATTAAAGCAAATATTTTCCTGTAGTATGTCACATTTTAGAATAAATTTGCATTTCCAGATCAAGTTAGATCCATTGATCACGTTAGCAAAAGGTTACTCAGACATACCCAGTGAGCCTCGCTCTCCTTTCTGCCCAGGAAACCCGGGAAAACCAGCATCACCTTTCGGTCCAACTCGGTCCAGGCTCGGCCCACTCACCACCTACCAGATATCCAGCAATTCCATCTGCTGCTACTATCACAGTTAT